>VYYJ01001376.1:0-31682 GCA_021029165.1 Cyphoderus albinus | reverse complement strand
GTGCTGAAGCACCTCTCAGTCCATGACTGCCAATTAACGGCGTTGGAGTGCGTCAGTTGGGAGAATCTAGAGACCGTTGTATTAAACGGCGTGGAGGGCATTCGAAATTGGAAACCATTTCTACGGGGTTGCACGAAAGTCACCAAGTTCGTGTGCGACTGCTTGGGTTTGCAGAAACTTGACCTCTACGGCGACATCCTGGGCCAGAAGGAAAATCTGACGAAGGTCTACCTTGGCAAGGCTCAGCTCTACTCGAGAACGGGATATTCCAACATTCCGGCCTTTAAGAATCTGAAGGAACTATATTTGGACATGGTGACGGTTCCACCGGATCTGCTCCAGCATTTTCCCCGAATTTTCCCGGGGGTGAACCGAGTTCTCCAGTTCGAGGTCAACGAGTGTGACCCCATGGCACTCTATCACATTCTGCAGATGCCGTCACTGGAGTTCGTCCATGCGTGGGACATCTCCGCAGAGACTGACGAATCTCGGCCGGAAATAAGGCGTTTGAGGTCATTTCTTTCGAAGGTGTTTGACCCCGAGTTTGGGCGGAATTCGATATTGCCTTTTATTCTCAGAACGAAGCCCCCCACCACCAAGAAGAAGAAAAATCTGCCCGGAACTTCTAAAAATGTGGGTGTCGTTGACCCCTTTGATGCTTCGAATTGGACGGGGTCAAAGATTGTCAACCGGAATGACACGGACGAGGAAATTGAAAAGGTTTACAAACTCGACTTCCGGCATGGCTCGTACTACCAGTTTTTTGACAGTTTCCAGACTTTTTATTTGTTCGAGACGGCCGAGGACGAGGTCGAGGCTGCCTCTGGATTGGGCTGTGAGGAGGAGAATAACAAACCGAGCTCCAGCACCCCGAACAGTAGCAAGGGGTCAAAAGGTCAACAGGAATGACGTCTTCATAATACAAGAGGTCAGCATCGTCATCGTCATCTTCACCGACTTCGACGAAGGAATTTAAAGAGTAAGAGCATTTAAACAACTAAATTACAATTAGTTAATTAATTATAGTTTAAATCAGTAGTAATTAGTAAAAATTATTAATTGGTAAACATAATTAATCAATTAATTAAATGTATAATTTAATATTTAATTACTAAATATTTAGTATATAATCATATTGAAATTTATATGTCAGATTACAACATGAATATGATCTTAAACTTCTGAATTGAAACGACTTTGATAATTAATTAAAGTTAACAAATGTGAAATGAAATGGATTTTTGAAAGATTTTGAATTAGCCAGTAATTAGTTAACTAATTGTTAGTTAAGTTTTACAGTTACAAACTATCTGCTTTATATTATATAACCAACCACAATATAAAAATAATTATAGAAATGAAATGAAGAAATGAAACATTGACAAAATGATTATATAGCATTTAACTTATGTTTATGATAATGGAGATGCTAATATTAATTATAATTAGATTTTAAGATATTTGATGCATTTATTCAAAATGTTTGAAACAACAATTTAATCATCTTCTTTGACTTTATCTATGAATTATCTATCTCTTCTATGTATTGACCAATGGTCATTTTTGACCATTATAAAATATGTATTCTTATTCTGACTAATTAATTACCGAAAGTACACACACAGCACTAAATATGTAGGTACGTTAAAATTAATAAATATCTCGTAGTATTAGTAGTATATTAGTAAAATGTAGATTTAAATGAAATTGTAGTTATAATAAATCATGATTTTGTGTATGGTATATTCAATTTTGTGTAACAATTTTGAACTTTGATTCATCCATATTTCATTCATCATAATGATCATCCTTAACATAGATTAATTTAATTAAATCCCTGGTGGAATCAGACTGGAAAAATCATTTCAAGAGAAAAGTTTAAAAAAAAACATTTTGCAGTCTTTCGCAATTAAATGACTTGTGCCAATTCATTCCAAATAAAATATACGTCTCACCGTTGTTTGCATTGTATCATAAATTGAATCATCAAAAAATTCCATATCATTTTGACTTCATTTCCTTATCATCAATGAAATGAGTTTTGCTGTCAAAGTCAGATAAATGCATTAACCCGCGTTATCCTTCTAACCGCTCCAAACGCACTCAGATGAAACTGCAAAGCCAGGCCAAATTATAATCATGTTTGACGTTTAAACTCAAAGAGATTGTAAATTATCATTGTGAACTTCACAAAAATTTATTTGATACTTGAAATTGCAAAAGAAATTCTTCCTCTTTGCTTTCTTTCTTTGTTTTGTTGGGCGGCGATGTTCTCCCACACAGAAGTAATTTGCTTATTCCGATAACAACAAATTATTAAGATTAGATGATAAGCATTGCAACGATCATTTATCTGAAACATGAACATTGTTTTATTGTTTAAATTTAACAACTTCGTTTTGTAATACAAATAAATATAAGCGTCTCAGCTAACCAGTTTTTTGCAATATGCATAATGTGCATAACTTTATCAACTTCTGATAAATGTATTCATTTTCTTCTCATAAATACCTTTTGCTGACAAAGTCAGATGCATTAACTGGAGTTACGCTCTAAACCGCTCAAGCCAAGCGTAAGATAAAACTGTCAAGTGAAGCCTAATCATATTTGATGTTTAAAAATCAACATTGTTCAGTCAAAAAAATTAATCTCAAATAAGCCGATAAACTGAACTCCACAAACATTTAATAAATACTTGTGTGGCAAACCATTTTTGTCCTGAAACTCTTTCACAAAGAAACAATTTTCATCGCTGACACATTTACAATCAGCTTGGTTATCGTAGACATTATTTGTTGGACACTCATACAGGATACAATTATTCCTGTAGATAAAAAATTAATAAGATGATTGACGTTAATGCAGCGGATATTAATAACGTAAAATTACCACTTTATTTTTAGGCTATATGTAACTGCGCGCAGTTATGTTATGTTGATACAATATATCGGCACAGTGCTTTATTACATGATACTAATGCACACAATCGACTGCGATGAAAAGAAATTCTCACGCTTGGCTTCATTTCATGAGTTCGCAGCTCTTTATTACTCCTCAGAAACATTTTTGGATTTACGTGTTTCCTTCCGACTCCGAGTCGCTTCATAATAATTTTTATTTTATACACGAGATTTTTCACATAAACCTTTTTCTCAAAATGCAATTTAGGCATTTGAGAGAAATTATGAGAAAGCGCAAATAGCAAATAAATCAATACATGAATAATTTTAAGGTGATGTATTTTTTGCAAAAAAACAAATTTGGACAAACGCAGTTTAAATTACCATACCATTTAAGCTTAAGCTTTTAATTATACGAATAAATTGGTATTTAATCGTTGACCATAGTTAACAATGATTTTTAATTATTTATTGACAAAATCGTTGAACATCAACATTTTCCTCATTCACACATTCATCAGCATGGACATCATAGACTTTATTTATTGGACACTCATACAGGATTGGCACTCCCTCAGCGCATTTCCAGAAGGATCGGCAATCTCTTATGTTCCTGTAGTGCCCATCTGGCTTCAAGTGACAGGAAAATTCGACAGTGGGATCTCTGCCAGCACATGTGGCATTCTGGGCAAATGTGCATTGCTGGTGATTACTGCCGTTCCCGTGGAGGTCGACGGTCCAGAGTAACCCCTGAGGACAGCTTCGTTTTTGGCAAAGTTCCGGTTGGCAAGTATCTGGACAAAAGTAGTAGTTGCTGCAGTTATTGGCGTCAGGACGATATTCGCAAACGCAGTTTTCAGGTGGAGCTGTTGTAGTCGGGAGGGGCGGTTCGGTAGTTGGTGGCTGACATTCAGGCACGTATTCGGGGAGGTCGCATATTTTTGAAATCGGATTGAATACTAGACCAACTGGACATGTGTGAATCACACAGTGTGATATTCTTTATACTCGAAATCTATACATGTATAGTAGTTGAAACAATCTATCCCCACATACTCGCAATCATGGTTACAAAAGTTTGGATTTACGGTTGTAGTTTCTGGTTCTTCATTGCAGTCGTGACCATCATGCTTTAAGCGTACTTCGTCTATAACATAATTCGTCCAGTGATCGTACCCATTAGTACCATAGAACGCAATTGCCTGTGGAAAAGCAATTTATTGATTAATTGATTATCTCATCAAAGAATTAAACAATAAATTATGACTGATTCGACTAACATGTTCAGTGTCATCACTCCAGTCCGTGATATCAATCTCCACTTCCTTTGCGACCCAGGTTAATGTAGTGGATGGTGTAATGTAGCAAATACCATCCGCATTCAAACATGGTATGATTGCAACATCCTCAGTGTTATAAAGTTTAACCGTAAAATTTACGAAAGTTTGCCCGCAAAGTAGCCTGGAAAGAGGTTCCGTCTGATTTTCCTGTCCATACGCCGTCGGATGATCCTTCATCAAGACGAGCGTAGCTACTATTTAGTACGCTGGGTTTCTCAAACGCAGTGCTTACATAAGTGTCCCATCCCCAATCTCGAAGCTCCTCCAAATTCCTCCAAACAATTTCCTGATACTCAGCTAGAGTTTGATGGCCAGGGCAAGTCAAAAGAGTAAGAAGTATGACCAATATTTTTGCTTTACTTAAAAATAAGCTTGATTTTTCCATTTTGCTAAATTCGCTCTTCTCAAATGTTGCTCAATTTTTTTTGCATGTAACTTGGAAGTTGTACTGGATTGAAAAAGCATTCAAAATGAGTTTTTATAGAGAAGTCCGTTTATTTTTTTCTACGTATAATCAAATGCATTTTAATTATAGGGATACGGACATGTAAATGTTTCACAGCAAGTTACAAAAATTCAACGATTATAAAACTGTCATGTAAAAAGGCATGCATTTAATTGATTCACACTTAATACCATTTAATAACCATGGATTATCATGGATTCTTCTATTCAGTAAGGCTGAAAGTTTAATCATACTTTATCTACATACATATTACTTATGTGCCGCCTAAATTGGATAATTTTTTCAAAGTTCAAAGATTCAAAGAGTTAACGCATGTATTATTCGCGGAAGTTATTTCACGTAAAAATATAAGATTAAAGTATCATATCATTTAATTAGTTTTTGTAGTTTGCTAACATGTTTTTGTAATTGTAACCTGCACTTGAACACTGTCCAAAATGATAACATTACTCCATAGAAATGTCAAAAATGCGATGTATTTCGGAAGCAGTCATAAAATCGCTAGTTTTTACTGAACTCTGACATTTTACCTTATTGGTAAGATTTCATTTCGAATTTGATGGATTTGCTCAGTGACATTGAAAACATATACATCAAGCTTGTGCCAATTCATTTCGAATAAAATATATATACGTCTCACCGTTGTTTGCATTGTGCATAATATTCATAACATTCTGACTTCGAATGCTTCAATTCACTCAGTTCCTTATCATAAATGACTAGATGAGTTTTGTTATTGCTGACAAAGTCAGGTAAATGCATTAACTCCCGTCACGCTCTTAACCGCTCAAACCTCACTCGGATATATAATATAAATAATATAAATATAATAATCAGATAATGTAACAGTAAATTATTAAAATAAATAAGATAACTATTCAGACCATTTACAATTTATATGAAACATGAACATTCTTTAAATTATCAAACATTGACAGACATTTTCAAAAATGTGATCGTGAGACTCACGACGTCAGTACGTTATGTATGTGGATAATATTTGGTATAATTCCATTGGTATTGAATAATGAATGAAACGAACCATGCCTGATTTTAGTTTACATCTATAAATATGTATATGCATTTTAGATATTCAAAATAGTAAATTAGACAAAAATTGTTAGACTACCATACATAGCATTCAAGGTTTCAATAATATAAATAAATTGGCATTTATTCGATGACCGAAGTTGATAAATAATTTTCAATTATTTATAGACAAAATCGTTAAATTTCAACATTTTACTCATTCACACAGTCATTAGTAAGGATGTCATAGACTTTACTCTGCGGACAATCGTACAAGATTGGCATACCTTTGAAGCATTTCCAGAAGGATCTGAAATCCCTCGTGTTCCTGTAGTGTCCATCCGGCTTCAAGTGACAGGAAAATTCGACAGTCGGATCTCTGCCTGCACATGTGGCATTTTTGGCAAACGTACATTGCTGATGATGACTCCCGTCCCCGTGGAGGTCGACAGTCCAGAGTAACCCCTGAGGACAAGTTCGTTTTTCGCAAAATCCCGGTTTGCAAGTATCCGGACAAAAGTAGTAGTTGCTGCAGTTATTTGGGTCGGGACAATATTCGCAAGCGCAGTTTTCCTGAGGAGGTGTTGTAGTCGGTAGATGCGGTTCGGTAGTGGATGGCTGACATTCAGGCACGTTTTCGAGGAGGTCGCATATTTTTGAGTTGGGGTTAAATGCAAGACCAACTGGACATGTATGATATGCAGGTGTAGTAGTTGAAACAATCTATTCTCACGTACTCGCAATCGTGGTTACATGTGAAATCATTTCCATCGTGTTTTAAGCGTACTTCGTCTATAACGTGATATCCTCAATACGTCCCGTTTGATGATATCCACATACCATAGTGGCTGAGGAAAAAATTATGTTCTTAATTTAGTAAGTACCGTTGATTTATAATTTGTGGAATCGCCGTTAGACTTACTATGCCAGAGGAACCAATTTCGGTAAGATTAATTCCCACTTCTTTCGTTACCCATGTTATCGTGGTCGGTGGTGTGATGTAGCATTTCCTAAATGAATCCCAACTCAGACAAGGGACGATCAAAACATCTCTATTAGAGTACAGCTTAATTGTAATGATTTCGAAGGTTTTCCCCACAAAACTCCGGGGAATTCAGCTTATCAAAATAAAACTGGTAAACTGTTCCCTCTGAGTTTCCTGTCCATATGATCCCTCATCAAGAGGAACGTAGCTACTATTTAGTAGGCTAGGTTTCGCATATGCGGTGGGTTGAAGTCTGTCATCAGCAACAAACTTCCACTTCCCGTCGAGAAACTCCTCCAAATTTCTCCAAACAATTTCCTTGTACTCAGCCACAGTTTGATGCGTGGGGTTGGTCAGGGTCAGAAGAATGACCACAATTTTTGCTTTATTTAGAAGTAGATTGGAGTTTTCCATTGTGCTTAATTCGCTCTGCTAAGTTATTTCTCAATTATACTCTGATGATAGTCTTAAAGTTAAATAGTGAATTGAAAAAATAATCAAAACCATTTTATATACGTCAGTTCGTAGCTGTCGTATATAAGGCATGAATTTGATTGATTTACCGAGCAACATTCAATGGAATGTATTATGATCATAGATTACTGAAAAGTTTGGTAATTTTGTCAGCATCAACTTCTAAATCTGTTTAATTATTTCCATGAATCTCATAATTTTTTATTTTCCTTATTAACATAATCTAACTTTCGCAAACAAATCATATAAGCCATAAAGCCATTAAAGCCCTGCAAGTTTTACTGCTAGGATTGAGTGTCTTTTTGCAATAAATCTGCGATTTCCAGGAGTGTAACATATCGCCGACTAACCTTAATAAAATAGTGTCCAAACACATTTGTTTGCCAATCTGAGTCGAATTTGGACATATAACTGTTCCCTAAAAATTGAACGACAAATAAAATCATTACAATATCGGCATAAACTGCATCAAATCATCCTTTAATTGCACAGCATTAAATCTATATCATATGCAAAATTAATCTGTGTTTCAATTGTTTGCATTATAATAAACCATTTTGTCTGAACTGAAGTATTTTAATTTTTGCAACTTTTGTGAATATGATTTATACATTTTTCATGATCAACCCAATTACTAATTACAATATGCTGGTCTGGCCACATTCATATCTTCTGATGACTTCAGTCCAATAAAATTTCTGATGTTATTTATGTCAGTATCTTATTTAAAAAGTTCAACTTTTGTACATATTTATCTGTCTAGCGCTGTGGCATTGCCGCTTGTAGATTAAAGCATTCAAATATGATGCGAGTAGCAAAAAAATAATCGTTGAAAGTAAAAATCATCACTGTTAACCAAAAAGGATTCCATACAACGTTCAACTTCAAATTATGAATTTTGTGTCAGATTGTGCATTTAACGATAAAAACTAAGGCACCAGTAGAATCATGGTGAACAAATCATTTCAAAATATGTAAAACAAAAGTCTTATTCGATTTTGTTAGATTTGCGATAATGAATATTATTAAAATACATTGATTTTTTGTTTAAGGGTGCAAACTACAGGGAAACAGGCTTCAATAATAATAAATCCTGTTTGAGCCAAATCAGTTCAAATAAAGTAAATGAGTCTCACCTAACCTGCATTTGCCGATGATTATAGTAATGGCCATAATATTTTTAATGCTACTTATACTGATGATTTTATTCATTTCTTGATATATATTTTTAAATAATAAAATAAGTTTTACCGACAAAGTTCGGCATTAACTGGCGTTACATTCTAACCACTCAAGCCCCGGATGAAACTATGTAAAATCAAGCTTAATCATATTGACAGTTGACTCAAACGGACTAAACTCAAATACATAAGTCAGGTCAGGTTTAATCATAATCATGTTTCAGTTACACATTTAAACTCATATACGAATAAATTATCATTCGCAAATAAATAAACCGATAAATTAAACTCTACTCTACAATAATATATTACTTAGCAAACAATACTTATCCTGTCATTTTCAAACAACAAAAGTAATTTGCGGCAATATGAAGACAGCAAATTCATTAAAGTCTATTATTTAATATGAATATTATTGGTTAATTCGGAAAAAAATTCACCAAGATTTTAAAGTAAAAAGTATGATTTTGGATTCTTCATTTAAAGACGGGTTTTCATATTTTATTGACTGCTACAATGAATGAATATATATGTAGACAATAATTTCTATTTACTCAATGACAAATACGTTCAATGTCAACATTTTCCTCATTCACGCATTCATCAACCTGGATATCATAGACTTTATTTTTTGGACACTCGTACAGGATTGGCATACCTTCGAAGCATTTCCAGAAGGATCTGCAATCTCTCGTGTTCATGTACCGCCCATCTGGCTTCAGGTGACAGGAAAATTCGACAGTGGGATCTCTGCCCGCACAGGTGGCATTCTGGGCGAATGTACACTGTTGATGATTGCTGCCGTCCCCGTGGAGGTCGACGGTCCACAGCAGACCTTCTGGGCAGCTTCGTCGCTCGCAAAGGCCCAATTGACAGATATCTGGACAAAAGTAGTAGTTGCTGCAATTTCTTACGTCGGAACGATATTCACAAACGCAGTTCTCTGTGCAGTTCTCTGGTGGAGGTGTTGTCGTTAGAGGCGGTTCAGTAGTGGATAGCTGGCATTCTGGAACATTTTCGAGGAGGTCGCATATTTTTGAGTTGGGGTTAAATGCAAGACCAGATGGACATTTATGAAATTCCTTGTATTCAAAATTTATACAGGTGTAGTAGTTGAAACAATCTATTCCCACGTACTCGCAATCGTGGTTGCATGTGCAGTCTTTTCCATCGTGTTTTAAGCGTACTTCGTCTATAATATAATTTGCCATCCGACGCCCGTTGTTTTCGTCCGACCAAATACCACCTAACCAAATTCGCTAGGGAAAAGGAATTTATATATTATCAGATCAAGCAATGAAACAATAAATTATAATACGTTGGACTCACGTTATTAGCTACAGGTCCTAATTCCGAGAGATTTATTCCTACTTCCTTTGTTACCCAGGTTAACGAGGTCGGTGGTGGGGTATTGTAGCATTTACGGCGGGGATCATCCCAGTTCAAACAAGGGAAGATTCGAACACTATCAGTGTTATAAAGCTTAATCGTAATATTTGCGAATGTTCTCTCGCAAAACTTTGGAGAATTGAGCTGATCATAACGAAAGTCAAAATATGTTCCCTTCACCCATACTCCGTCTGATGACCCTTCATCAAGAGGGGCGAACGTACTATTTATTAGGCTCGGTTTATCAAATCCGGTAGTGGCAGTATAATACTCCCACCCACCTTCGAGGAACTCCTCCAAATTCCTCCACACAATTTCCTTGTACTCAGCAGAAACAGTTTGGTGGCTGGTGTAGGTGTAAAGAAACACAACAATGACAATTATGTTTGCTCTACTTAATGGTAACGGTAACTTGGATTTTTCCATTGTGTTTAATTCGCTCTGCTCAGTTACTTGCTAAATTATTTGCTCTCAGTCCAATTTTAAGTTACGTACTGATTTGGAAAGACATTTATTTGTTCTTTATATAGCGTTTTATACGAGTTCGTAGCTGTCATGTGAGTCATGAATTTAGAATTTTTACCATAGGTTTGAGTCACTCTGATCCAATGGTCGGTAAGGGCTCAAAAATTTGGGAATTTTGTATTTAATTGTTTCCATTGTGGACCATCTAGAAAAAAACGTAACACTCGGATAACATGTGTAGGATAAGGCAGCAGGGCTATCCCGCTTATGTGACGCAGCGTAACGTTTTTTCCGGATCGCCCCTATACATTTTTCATTATTACCGTAAATTAATTGAAGTTATCTACGTAATCGTAAGCAATAATAATATAAACCCCTAAAGCCCTGAAACTGTATTCATAGGATTCAATATATGTATGTGCAAATTAATCTGCGAGCTCCACCACCAGGACTGTTAGAATATTCCAAAGGAAACCAGACACCTCACTTGTAATGTTCATTTATAGAATTAAACTTATTTTGTTATATATAATGAATGAGAAACATTTATTTTGGACGTAACTGGCGGCAACCTTTGATTTTTTATAAAAAATTTGTTTTATTCAAAATTCAAACAGTTAATTATTATTATTTGGAAAAGCTTTAATCAACACGGTAAGAAAGATAACATACCTTAAAATGATCATGTCTATATAATATCTAATTTCTATAATATATTTATATTTGAAAATTGTACACAATTATATCATTGTTATTCACATAAAGATTGGCTTTATCAGTATTAAATCGTGTCTCAATTTTATTACTAAATCGGAGCTCTTTTCGTTCGTCAGAGACTAAATTTTTGACTATAAGTTAATAATACCAATTTACCACATGTAGAAAAATTTTATTGGATGTCTTCCATTTTAAACAACATCGAAGCAGAAGAGCAGAACTAGCAGAAGTAGTTTTGCAATTTTATGCTGTTTAAATTTGCAACAGTAAAAACGAAGTCAACTTAATCAACACAATAATTACTCGGCTATTTTGATGTGATTATGAAATGATAAATGATAATGAAAGCCGCTTTAAGATGTAATTCACACAAACATGAAAAACAGTCATAAAGAGAGATAACTGAACAAAACATTAGTCAGACTAGTATTATTTCTGTTATATAGAGCTTTAATGTAGCTGCGGCATTCTATTTCGATGCAGAATAGCGGTACAGTGATTTATTACGATACGATTATGTCTGTACAAGGCAGAGATATTCTCACGCTTCGTTTCATTTCATTGACTGCTCTTCACTGCTTAAAAAGATTTAGATTTTTATAACTATTCTTTTTATATAAATATGCTGCATATTATGCCACGCGCATAAACATATACATACATATATGTACATGCAGCGTAACATCAAATTTTGCAACTTTGCTCAATTGCTCATGCTAAAGAGGAAACTGAATCAATGTTCAACCAGGAAGATAAACCTGTTTTAAAATTACTTGTACCTACATATTTATACCCGGAGAACTGCAAACTTGACGGCTAATTAAGTATTGTACATTTGCATTATAATGAAATTTCATGACTTCTTAGATTCTTTAGGTTATTTCTTAATGAATATTCTGTTACCTAACGTAATATTTTTTGATATTTATTACACAAAAATGTTATGCAATCACGGACAAGTAATTATTT
This sequence comes from Cyphoderus albinus, assembly GCA_021029165.1. Taxonomy (NCBI): domain Eukaryota; kingdom Metazoa; phylum Arthropoda; class Collembola; order Entomobryomorpha; family Paronellidae; genus Cyphoderus; species Cyphoderus albinus. The sequence goes on along the minus strand of VYYJ01001376.1, from coordinate 19,767 downwards.
CGATCACGCTTGTTATCCTTTATGTGTAACCGTAAACAATTTTTTCCAGCATTTTTATTGTTAGTTGCACATTTGATTTGCAAAATTATCCAAAAGAAAACCGCTTCGGCTTATTCCACTTTTCAACACAGCGATGGCCACATTGGCCAGATTCACTTTTCTAACTATTAACTTTTAAACAGTAATTGAAAATGTCTTCCATTAAAACTAAAGTGACATTCTACTATTTCTTGTTTGCTTCAATTCTGCCTCTATTAAAGTGTGGTTATATCACCGACAGTAATTACGGCCGTGGTTACAATTACAATAACGGCTATGGTCATGGGCATGGACAAGGTCATGGCTACTCGAACTCGAACTCCCACGACTACAACAATCAAGACTACCATGATTATCACGACGACCACAGTCATCACCAAAATCATCAAGACATAGATCACTACGATTACCACTCTGGAGGAGGGGGTGGAGGTGGCGGTGGAGGTCATGGTGGAGTTTATTCGTCATATAACGGTCATCATGGTCATCAGGGTACCGCTCACTCCTACGGGGACGAAACGCCTCCCTCGTACTCATATCATCCCCACTACTACGAGTGCCACCGGGACCCCGCTTGTCTGCAAAAGGAGAAACTGAAACTTATCGAGGCTGAGAGACTCTACCTCATAGCTCTGAAATCCTGGATAAGCCACTTGACCATTGTGAGGAGACACGCGTGGAGGACCGTTTATCCGAACCTGGCTGTCCAGTACGATATTCTGTGCACAAAATATGAAACAACCCGGATTCAGACTAGGTATCATCATCATCCTTATTTAAAGAAGAAGTGACAAAATTCAACAATTAACTTTAACTAGCAATTTAATTTTGTTTTATGTACTTAGTGAAAAATGAAAATATTTTTATACCTGTATTTTTTCATTTTGTTAAATAAAAGAGTTAATTGTTAAGTTGATCTTTAAAATGAAATAAAAATGCTTGAAATTGTTTTCATGAAAATGCAGAAAATGAATGTGTGCAAAGAACAAAGTCAAAATTTTTTGGGGACAATGTGAGACTCAGGCGGTAGATGTGCCCAAAATACTTTAGTCTTGTTTTTACCATCATCTGGCAGTTGGCATCTGAAGCTGAGTTTTGTCTGTGAACTTCGAAACTAAACTGTAGAATTTTTATTACGATTGATTTTACTTAACTGAAGTCAATTATAATAATAGTTCATCATAGTCCAGTTAATTGAATTCAAAATGAGTCAAGATTTACCAATTTGTTTGGTTTGCTCCAGCGAAATAAAAAATCTCTCGAAAAATTCGAAATCGAAGAAAAAGTTAAATTCTGAAACTAGCAGTAGAGCTGGAGATAGTAGACTATTCCAGAAGTTGCTGATTTTCACCGAGAGACGCCTAAAACTTCAGAAAGGCTCCATCACCGCCGATTTCCTGTCCAGTCTTGTCCAATACCATCAAAATCAAAGTCAAATAAAAACTCATCGGTCTAGTGAGCCGGAAATATTTTGTGCTAAATGTTTGCTAACTGTGACAGATCTCTGCAAACTTTACGACGAACTCGGTCTCATCGAGAAGCTCCTGCTCCAGCAGTTGGAACAGGTCGCGAAAAGCTTGGAGCAGGGTTGCAGAAATTCAGCAGAATTTTTCGAGCGGAGGTTGGATCAACAAATTCAGAATTTTCTTGGAGCTCAACATTCTTTGCCAAGAGTGGCCAACCTAAGAAGCAATTTAATTGGCTACTGTAATTAATTTAATTTGATATATAAAAATAACTAGCCATATTAATTTCATAATTTTTAAAGTATTTTCTCTTCGGGTATTTTAGTTCGGGATCATCTGGCAGAGGAACAGCGAAAATCGGACGTTGACCTCGGATTTGACCCTTCATTAGTTAAAGTCGAAGTGGACCACAATAATGATAACGACCAACCGTCACCCGTGCCGTTAAATGATCATAATGTTGATGAAGGTCCTGTTGATAACCATGATGACGATGACCAAGACGATGACGATGTTTCAAACGGTCCTCTTCCCGAAGAAAATGAACCCGGGTCAGAGGACTCAGACTCTGCTGACGAATCTCCTCAAGTTGCAGGAAAATCTGGCAAGAAAGGCAGAAGACGCGGCTCCTCCGACAATGACGACGATGATTGGAAACCCTCAGCCAGATCGAATCCATTTCTAAGACGGAGGCCGCCCCCAAGAAGAGTGAAGAAACCTCCAACTCAGACTCTGGAGATGAAGCGTCTTCCCAAGAGGAAATCTAAGGTTGATTTGAATTCGGATCAAGAAGACTCAGATTCAGATTCTCGGTCGCAATCTCCATCTCCAATTCCAATGCCGCCGCCTTCGCCTTCAGATTCCGACGCGAATCTTCCACTCTGGAAAATCAGGAGGAAAAGGGCGAAATTGCAGCTGAAGCCGAAGGCCGCCACGGGGACTGAGAAGCAGGCGGTGACCGACAAGCATAAAAAATGGCTGGCGAGACCCTGCGTCTTCTGCGGGGTCAGCTTCATTTCCGGGGGCGAACTCATGAGTCACATGAAGAAGGTGCATGAAGAAAGGGTGGAGCGCGTGGAGCCCGGAGCTTCCAGGAAATTCCAGTGTCCATTTTGTTCCCACAAGTATTTCGTCGAGGAGACCCTCCACGTTCATGTGGAAATGCACCGGAAGTGGCATGAAAAAAGATGCGGCTCCTACTACCGCTGCGATGGTCCAGAGGGCGAGGGCTGCAGTTGCCATAGCAACCTGAACGATCTGGTGGACAAGTTCGAGACCATGGCTGGCCTTTTAGGGCATATAGAACGGGATCACCCCGCAATGGTAATCTTCCGGTGTTCCCGGTGTGAATGGCCACATGTGAACCAAGGCGCCAGGGATTTGCACGAGCTGCTCCACCTGGAGCCCATTGGCCAAGCTAAAAAGACCTGCATCATGCAGTGCCCATCCTGCGGCGTAGAAGTGAGAAGCGTTGGAAGTCTCCAGAGACACTTTTCCATGACGCACTTGGCGTCACCCCTGAAGCCCTTCGAGTGTCCGAAATGCTCGAACCGATTCTATTCCTGGCAGGATCTCAAAATGCACGATACCTCCGTCCACGTCAACAAAGACAAGCCGAGAATCGAGGTCGAGGGTGAATTCATTTGCGACCAGTGCGCCAGAATCTTCCGGACCAGGGGCAAGCTCCATAGTCACATGAGCAACTGTCGCAAAAGGTGGACTTGCGATGTCTGCGGGGAAAAGTGTGTCGGCCACAAGGAACTTCTGCAGCATTTGACCATCGCACATTTCCCCCAGGGGAGGTTCATCTGTCCCGAGGAGGATTGTCGAAAGATTTTTCAGCTAAAGGACGCCTTCACTAAGCATGTGAAGAGGCACGACAAATCCACCGCATTACTGTGTCCACATTGCCCCAGGGTCTATGATAACCAAAATTCTTTCAGAAACCATCTCAACATCGCCCACACCTTGGAGACCAAGGGCGAGGAACGCAAGAGAACCAGTGTTTGCCAGGAGTGCGGAATGGCGTATTACACCGGACACGAGTTGAAAGAGCACATGGCCGCCAAGCATAGAACCGAGGAGACTAAGGTCCACCAGTGTCCACTCTGTGAGAAAACCTTCACGGTCGAGAATTGGATGAAGACACATATTCGGAGAAAGCACAAGATGGACTGGAGGGAGATTCCAGGACTTATCGCGAAGAGAACGGAAATTAAGAAACAGCCGGAAAAGAACGAAGAGGATAATAATATTTAATTAATTTAAATTTACTTTCTCTTTAATTAATTGATTGATATTAATTAGAGAGGTTGTGAATTCAGTTTAATGTATGTAGATATCGAGTGTAAATGTGTGTACAAATGCAGATGAGATAGAATTTGAAAGAAAAAAATATTTTTTGCATGATTCAAACAAAGTCAATTTTTAATTTCTGTACAAAAGTAAAGTTTTTATTGATTATTTTAATATAAAATGACTACATAATTATAAACATTACCAATTACAAATTAAATATCAGAGACATAATACTGTCGAGCACAGAACATCTTTCATTTATCTTTCATCAATATTAGAAATTTAAACTATTACAATTCATACGCTATGCATTTTGCAACTACAAATTTAATTTATTTTTGCAAATTTCATAAACCACCATAATCGTCATCATAATCATTGGACACATTTTCCTCCTTATGCTGGACCTCCAATTTATTTGATGGCGACGCGGGTGTTTGTGGAGGAGAAATCTGGTGGAAATCCGCATCCTTGCCAAAAACCTCGCTGGCCTTGACCTTGTGCGCCCTCCTCAGATGAACAGTTAAATAATTCAAGATGGGAAAACTTTTGGGCTCAGGACAAAGTGGACACAAAAACTCGCCGCCGAATTTCGCCTTCCTCTCCTCAGCAGTGGTGTGCTTGGCCAAAACGTGGTCCCTTAAGGTCTTCCTGGTGAAGTACTGCTTGCCACAGGTGGAGCAAATCCACTCGGGCTTCCGCTGCTCCGCCCCGGTTTCCACGGGATGTCTCTTTCTGAGGTGGAGCTTCAACTGCTCCTTGAAGTTGTAGAATTTGGGACAGTGTGGACACATGAATATTTTCGATTTGTCGTGTCTCCGCATGTGGCACTTGAACGCCGTCTTCAGCTGGAATCTGCGGCCACACTCTGGAAATGAACATTGGAACCGTCCCTCCTTCGAGTGGACATCAGTGATGTGCTTCGCCAACTCGCTGGGATCGGCTAGCTTGAGCCCGCATATGTCACAGGTGCCTTTGATGCGACACCATCTCAAATGTTTGTTAAATTTAGGCCGCGTCTTGTAGCTTTTCCCACAGACATCGCAGGTGACCTGGGGAGGTGGGTCATCCGTTGTCTTGGAGATGGCCGCCTCCATCTCCGCCGCGAGGTGGACGTCCTTCTCGTGGATGTCCAGGCCCTGTTTGCCGTAAAAGCGACTGGAACACTTCACACAGCCGAAGGGCCTTAGATTCACACCATGGTTCTGACTGTAGTGACCTACGAGGGCGTTCATGTCTTTGTGACCGGAATTGCATCCCTCGTGGGGACAGTGGTATTTGCGCGTGGTGGTGGAGAACGTGAGGTGGAACAGCTCGTGCAGATTTTTCGCATCCTCGCTTAAAAATGGCCAGTGGCAGGTGGTGCAGGATTTTATGGCGATTTCCGGATGATCACGTTCCAGATGACCGCGAAGATCTTTCATGGTCTCGTAGGTCTGACCTTCGTTGATTGGACATTCCTGTTCGCCGTTTTCGGCGTCGCACCGGAAATCTTTGTAATAACGCTCTTTATGCGTGCTGACTAGTAAATGGACTTTGACGGTTTCTTCGAGGTAGTAGCGTTTGTAGCAGAGATGGCAAGAAAATGGGGGAAGGGGAAGGTCATTTTCTGCTTTGGACTTTGAACCCAAATGGTCATCCTTGGGTTTGGGTTTCCCCTTTTTCATAGCACGCTTGAACCGAGCTTCGTGGATGCCCGACATGTGGTACATGAGATTGCGACCGCAGAGGAAAACGTTGCCGCAGAGGGGACACGGTCGACTCGCCCATTTTTTCTCTTCCTCGGTGACGGCCAGCTTCAGTTTTTCTTCTTGCGCCTCCTTGTTGACCTTCAGGGGTATCTCGGGCTTTGGAAGGACAAACGGTTTCGTCACTGGAGTTGTGGTGGTTTTCGACGATTTTGATCTTTTGGAGGTTGTGACTGGAGCTGAATCTTTTTTGGCACTGGTTTTCTTTATTGCTTTCGCAGGGCCAGATGAATTTAAAGAACTTTGGCGTCTTCGTGACTTCGGTTTAGGCTGGGGTGTAGGTGACCTTGACCTAGGAGAAGTAGGGTTTGGTTCGAAATCAGAGTCGTTTTGATTTTCCTCAAAATCTTCGTCTTCAAAGTAGCTCTCTTGTTTTAGTCTTTCCGTGCATTTTCTTCTTGGCGCATTTCGACTTAATCTTGAACCCAGACTTTGACCTTTGACATTGACATAAATTTTGAAATCGGGTGTAATTTTGCTTTTTGATAATTTTTACTAAATTTGTAACGACTCCGCAACATTTAACTTACAACTTAATGGATCCTCAGCCTTCTCTTCAAACGGTGTCATAATCTGTCCATCGTCATGATCATGATCAATGCTTTCAAAAGTGTCCATCATTGATGATTCTGAATCGGGGTAACTAATCCAATTATCGGGATCGTCAACGCCAAAGTCATGGTCAGCTTCAGTAGCTAGAGGTTGCGGGCTCGAGGGTTCGTCCTTCACCAAGGGTGGAGCCTGCAGCAACTCTGTTTGGTTGAGGAGGTTGACCTTTGGAATCTCGTCCATCTCCACTTCATTTTGTGTTTGTTCCTCCAGATAGGATTGAACTGTTCGGGTTTAAAAACAAGTTCAACTCAATTAATTTTTACTCTACCATAATTATTTATGCAATTAAAAGTTCTGTATTTTACTTTGACGAGTTAAAGCATCCCTCAAGTGGCAAAATCCATCAACTCCAAAAATCTTATTTAGATTTGGTTGACCTCCACCATCTCCATCTCGATTGATTCTGCTGATATTGACATTGACCTTTCCTTTTCGAGTTTCAGTCTGACCTTTGACCCTATTGCAGTTAAAGTTTCCCCGCTCCAGTAAAATCTTCATTTCCTCCAGCTTCTCAAACATCCTCTTCTCCACAAGCCTGAGTTCCTCGTAGAGGTCACAGAGACACCGAACCACATCTGAACAGCCGTGGCAAAACAAGTTGAAGTTTAACTGATTATTATCAGAATTAAAAAAGTGTTTAATCTCACTACGGAACAAACTACTGTCTATTTTTAATCGCTTCTCGGCAAAAATTAGGAGTCTTTGGAAAAGTTCAGAATTTTCAGTAGTAAACGTTGAACCGTGACCTCTACCTCCACATCCACTTCCTTCACTTGATTTTAACTTCGTGTTATAGCACAGGAGGCACTGAACATTCTCCATTTTGAGTTGTTTAGTTAAATATCGTTTAATTAAGTTGTAAATCAGTAAAAATATAAATGAACTCCAGTTGGGAGCTGCCTATATCAGCTGCAATGCTATTAGCAAGCGAGCAACAACAAACAGCAAGAAAAACATTGAGATTGATGAAGAAGTTTATCTGCCGCTTGCCGCTTGCTTGTCTCGTCTCAACTTGAGAGTTGAGTGAGACTCCGACTCTCAACTTGTGGAGCTGGTGTAAAAATGCATGAAAATTAAAATTTAAGTTTAGTGTCACACTTCAGTTTATAAAAGGCTTGATTGACTTTCATTTACATTGTAGTCTACATGTAAATGTAACGAAATACGTTAAACGTATTTGTAGCAACACAGGTGGTGTCTGTGTAAAAAGTGGACACCGTTGAATCAACGGCGTTGATTGTTGATGTTTCTTCATTTTTGGGGCTTGTTGTTGTATTTAACAACTAGGTATTTACATATTAAAAAATTCTTTTTACTTCGTTCAATGTTCATCTATCTCAAATCCCAAATTCCCAAGCAAGGCAAAAGGGTCTTGGTCTTGGACCTGGGTGGGATCATTCAGGCGCTCCGGAACCGGGTATGAAGGGTATGAGGATTCATACCCAAGTATTTTCAGGGGTATGAAAATGTATCTTTTTCATACCCAAAAAATTGACAATTGCCACTTTTATTCTCTAGTTTTTAAAAGTCATCACTCTGCGTTTCTTTGTTTAACTTTCATTTGGCTCACATTACTCAAATAAAAATTTCATTCAATACACTACCAGCTCGTTTCAAACACATCGTCGAGTAAGCGAAAGCAAGCAGAAACGAGAGCGGAGCACAACCAGTATTTTTCTGTGTGAGTGTGAACGCTATTGTGTAGTTGTGGAATGTCATATGCTTAAGTTGGCTAATTGGCTATTGACACAGTTTGTTTACCAACTTTAATAATCGAGCTGAACATGAGAAAAATATAAATTTCAAAATTTTAAAGTGTAAAGGCTGCTTATAATGCATTAATTTAAAGTTTCATCTTTCAAAATTTAAGTGCATTATTCGTTTGTCGTTCCGTTCATTAGTAATCATTAGTCAGTCATTCAGGTGGTCATGAAGCGACCAGAAAAATCCACTTTAGATTTGTGGCTAAAAAAATCAAAACCAAATCCTGATCATTCGAAGGAGATGAACAACGCTGAGGATGAGGAGAGTTCTTCCAGTCCAAAGAAGAATATTGAAATTCTTCCTGGCCCATCGTCTACAATAAATAATGTTGAAGTTGATGAGAATGCAAGTATGTAAATTGTTAATACTACAATCTTCATAAATAAATGCAATCATATTAAATTTACGGCGTGCTTCTCATTTATAAATCAGTGGAAGATTCTCTCAAGATGGATTGCAGGATTTGACAATTTTTGAAAAGATATTAACTGGTGAATAGAAATTGAATAGTCAAACCCACGATGAACTTCTCCTTAAACATCATTTGGACAAAGAATTGCTTAAACACCAATTGACTATGTTTTGGAACACTGCACAAAATGGCAACCTAACCAGCGTTAGTTCATACATTCAGTCTTTCACGAATTTACTTCCAGAAATTCAAAAAATGCTTTGAGAGGTGGACTACGTTGTTTGCATTCTGATTGTAGTTCCGTCCTCTACCGCCAGCTCCGAAAGATCTTTTTCTTTATTGAGACGAGTGAAAGATTATATGCGCGCAACAACCACCCAAGCAAGGCTGAATCATGACTAAAGAAAAACATTTATTGTATTATACAATTTGTATATATGTATGTACATATATTTGTTATACTAAATGCTATGTACTCTAGTTCAGCATCGTCGATTATATAAAGTTGCTAAAATTAGCTTTAACGGAAGTGAGCTAACTTTAATTATGGTCACTTAATTTTAATGAATGTCAGTTAAGCTTAATTGAGTTTACTTAACTTTTAATGTGTATCAGTTAACTATAAACGAGGCTAATAAACATACCTTGATAAATGTCACTTAATTTTGAATGCTGTCGGTTGAATTTATTGAACGTTAATATTCTTTTATTAAAATATAAACACTGTATTCAAAAGTAAGACAGGTTACATGAACTGAGATCTGCATAATCGCAATACTACCAGTTGCTAATTTCGCGATAATCGGAAACTTCTTCAGTGTCCCTTTAATGTTGCTGTTAAATTTAAGCGCCGCTAATTAAAACTCTGCAGCTTGGATGCTGGTTAGGTATAGTGTGGGGTATGGTATTTTGGTGCTTTTGTTGGTCTTAGAATTTCAAAGAGAACTTCCGCATACTATATAAACTTTAAATATAAATTTACTTATTTTCAAAATAACTTTTCATTACACTCTTTTCGTTAAAATAAATTTTAAAGCCTAAAATAACAAACCAAAAATCTAATTTGTCTAGGCCACGGCAATTCATTTCGATATTTATACATAATTTTGAACATTTATCGATCTGAAAACCATAATATCCAATGACGAAATAGTTGCAAGGTATAATTTTATTATGGTTTGGATTTTTTAAAAATATATCATTTACTTTTTAATATTTTTTTAGAAAATTGTCCAATCGAATAAATATGAATACATGGTCCAAATAATTTTTAATGGTTTAAATGCTTAATTGACGAATTACGTCCTCCCTTTGGCTTCTGTTTAGATTTGATATTTTATCCTATTCGTTTCTCATTATTTGTTATTAACGAGGATTAAATAAGTTGAAAATCTATAAAATGCTATATTCGAATCGTCATGCTTTTCGTCGTATTTGTTTAAATGCACAGTGCACAGTACATATTAAATAGATATAATTAAGCCATCGCATTAAACCATCATTGAGAACAATTACCCAAACCATTTGAACGATAAACTTTCTTGCTTAATCTCCAATACAAAAGAATTTGGCTTACTAAAATTGTTTATTTTGTTTATTATACTACTAATTAAGTATCAACAATGGTTAGTTTAAAATTGTCTGATTTTTGCTTTCATGAAGTTTTTGGCTATTTTTTGCTTCATCCTTTGTACATTCTTCGAGGACTACTTATTTATTTAGATTATCTTTGGGAGCAAGACCGAAAATAGAGCCGAGAGAACCGCAGGAGTGAGAGCGATGACGGAAGCCATTGCCCAGAGGATAACTGCTTTTTCTCACGCATCCTTCACACACTCCTCCTTTCGTATTTTTGTTGCATTTTTCGTCGTCACAAACGCAAACGCAAACTTCCGCTATGTCGGGTTCCTCGCCAGCTTCCTGTTTTACATCATCGCCCGTACCTTCTCCTGAATCTCCTGCTCTACCTTCTGGTGTTGCTGCTGTAGTTACTTCTTACTTCTCCTGCTCCTCCTCCTCCTGCACATTTTGAATTGAATTCGGCCATCGCTATATCCTTACCACATTCCTTGACACAAGAAGCACCCAGTTCCGTTTCGCATCCTCTTTTGGCCTGCACAGCCTTTCCGCCTTTTTTTAAAAATGCCTCGTAGCACTTTTCTCCTCACAAGAGCAAACTTCCACCTGGTCCTTCTCCTTGTCTCGGTCCCCTGCCGTTCCTTATGGTCCTGCCGGTCCTGCTGCAGCATAGTATTTTTTTAAAGTCGGCAGCCGAATGCTCCTTACAATCCCTGGTGCCACAACCAGCAGCTACCAGATCCGATTCGCATCCCCTATGTGCCTCCACACACATTCCGCCGTTTTTGTAAAATATCGCGACGCACTTTCCAGTACTGGTCACACCTTTTTCCGCGTCAGGAGGCTTTAAGCACTCTTTTGACTTATCACACTTCAAGCACTGCTGACCACCAGTTGCTGCTGTTGTAGCATCACCAGGAGCATCATCAGCCTCTGTAAGTTGTGGTCCAAGTCCAATCTCAGTTGACAGGAACAGAACGAGCAGCACTGCAAGCCGGATGTTGGCCTTCTTCAAGATTAACATCTGGACCCGACTCGTTCTCCCAACTTTCGATAATTTCTTTTTGACATGATCACAAATTCTAATGAAAACTCTAACTTTTTTAGTGATTTGCTTTCACTTGAACGCTTTTTTTAACTTTCACTAACAGTAAACTTGAACACGGTCGCAAGAGAGCAAGATCACGATCCAATTCTAATTTTTTTGAAACTTTTATTTTGTTTTGTTTGTTTGATAGCAGGAGATTTTGTATTCGCTGCTAAGTTTTAATAAATAACCTTGGCTTCACAAACACTTACACAAAATTGCTTACGGTAGTACGGATGATAGTGGTAGTACCGCACTTCCATCATTGGTCGGAGTCATTAAACAAACTCTTCAGTCTAATTAAAGTCTAGTATTTGTAAAACGTATATTTACAACCAACTACAAAATCCTGCTCTATAAACAAAATCATTTTCCTAAATAAGCGAGCTTAACTATACATGAAAAATGAGTTCCAGGTCATCTTCTGTATTACTAATACAGAATCTAAACAACAAATACTGACATATTTATTTCATAAGATTTAGGCAGACTGACATGGGATTGCCAGGTATATTATAAAAGTTTGACAACACGATGCGAAATCACAAACTTGCATCCCAAATTACATTTCCTCTTTTCCAAGCTTTCACGATTGGTGTGTAAATGTGGTAATCAACAATTTTGGTGTTACCTCCATTTATTTGCTGCAGTAATAGCATATTCTACATACTCTCACCAAATGACTATGTAAATTCTGAAAGTAAGTAGGTTTAATCACGAAAAGTATTTGTATAGTTGTGGTATCAAATAGCTTTCCGTCTAAGCTGATGCTATATGCATACTATACGGCCTGTCATGCCATTATATTTAAAACAACTAATTATTTTTCAAATTTGCACGACAAAACTTATATTAATAGTTATTATGAACCCACGGATTTTCGTTGTTTGTAAATATAGGGTTTAGGACCAAGTTTATTTAACGATTCAAATTGGAAAACTAAAACAGGGATATATATTCAATGCAATATGAAGTGAGCGAAATAGGACGACACAAATACGTATAATTTGTTTAAACCACTTCATAAGTTATATAACAACTAATTGTACAGAATTAAATTATGCATAAATTGCCCGGCCAAAAAAATGAACATAATTTTGGATGACTATCCATAAACGTTTTGGCATATCCTTTATACCGAATCATTATGCGCGATATGTTTTCATTTGGGTATTTTCAACATTAATTATATCGTCTGTCTGTCCTGTGTTGTTGACCTATTCTTTGATTTGCATACTTGATCAGTATCAAGATTATTATACTACCTGCTCATATCAAATAACTTATCTACTCAGTTTGACCAAATTTCGACTTCAATCTTAAATGTATAATTTTAAAATATTTAACTTTGTCGAATTACAGTTTTCGGGTTAGGCTGAAATTGTGCCTATTTTATAACTATTTCAATCAGAATTTCAGCTACGGACATTATTAAATGACGGAAAATTTTAAATGACGCATTTGGAGAAGCTCTATAATTAACCGATTTATTTAATACGTTACGTAAACCCTTTTTCGTTTACGAAGTATATAATCAATTCAACCGCAGCATTGTTCATCAATTCTATTTCAGTGTGTTTAGTGAAAACTTCTGCTTTCAAACTTCAAACTGCCATCTAAACAAAATTCCGTTAGTTCGATTTTTGTACCTTCTGTTATAACTAATCAAAGCTTATTTTTAAAAAATTCTGACTGACCATAATTTTCAAAAATAAAGCCATAGCTTGGCTATTGTATCAACATGTAGTATTTCAAGGAAAGTTTTGTTTCATTTTTCAAACTTCACTTAAAACTACACAGTTACTTTGGAACGACCAACTTCAAGTTGTCTGAGAGGAAAGGTGAAGAACTAAGTATCCCCAGTATCCGCAGATCGACTAACCTCAAACTAGCGCTTTATTTTTCATATGTCGTTGCATTGTGGCTACAATTGTGTACCAATGCGGATAGGTTTTCTGTCCTAATAAATATGATGGCTGCGTCCTATAACATTTTCTTCTCAGCATTCTTCGTTTACAAATTGGAGTATGTCAGACAGGAAGAGAAAGTCAAGGAAATGATCAACGGCCTTTTTCGGTTCGAAAGAAAGCATCTGTTTGGTATGTCAAAATATATATTTTTACTCAGAAATATTATCAGAAGTTTTAAAAATTAAATTTATTAATCAGGAAAAAAGAATATTGAGTCGTCAATGGCAAAACAGGAAAAGCAAGCGGTTCAGCTGTTTCTGACCCAGGGGATTGTATCTGGCTGCACGGTCACAATACCATACTTGGTGCAATTGATGTTAACTCCGTGCTATCCGACAACACTTGGTTCCACAATATTCCCCACAATTGTGTGCAACATCGACTACTCCAAAGGGCTGGAGCTTGACGTCTATACTTCTGCGGTTGAATTTTACCGCGTTTCAATATTGGATTGCTGCCGATGGAGTGGACTATGGAATGATCATTGCATATCATTTTGTTTACTTACCGGTTTGTTGTTTTAAATACTACATTGAGTACCTTCGTAAAACTTGTGAACAAAACGGACAAAGAGGAAAGAAAAATGAACAAAAATTGAGTACCAAATTTCTACTTTTCGTGATTAAACCTATTTACTTTCAAAATTTTCAGTCATTTAGTGAAAGTTATGTAGGTATGGTATAACATGTTATTACTGCAGCAATTAAATGAAAGGAAAACGAGGCTCTACTGCCCCGCTTTAATATTCTTAATGTTGTTGAAAGCTTGAAAGCTTGGAAAAACGAAATTGTAAATTGTGGGTGTAGTTTGAGTTTTCTCATCAAGTTGTCAAACTTATTCTACGTGTACGCCCATGTCACGACAGTAAAAATCTCAAAAAACATTTCACGTTAATTTTGTGATGGAGCCGAGTCCAAACTTATTGAGTTGAACAACAACGAATATCTCAAAAAGTAAAAAATATGTACATATATTTGAGGAGTGACAAAAATTCAAGTTGTTCTGAAGTGAGTGTCGTTGAAGAGCCGTTTGAGTTTACATCTGATTCAAATAAGCAAAATTCCAGACCTGTAGTAAATACAATAAATAATAAATACAGCAGTCATCAGTTCATTAATAGTCACTCTTTTTGGAATAACTAGGGACCGCCAATTCAAAGATGGCTTGTTGGAGAAAGAAAACGATTACACGATTACATGACATAAAGAGTTGGTCACCGTGACCTTTTATTTGACCTCTGGGCCGGAAATGCTAAACGGTCGTTTTAGCTACCCTTATTCGAAAATATTTTTCCGAGATAACGTTACTATTGTTTTCTTCAACTTTTTTAAGTCGGTGTACCATGCGTTTTCGCAAAATTGCATGGAGTGACTTATCGGAAAGAGAGAAAGGAAAGTTCATTTTGCCCCAAAAGGCCAAAAATGATGTTGTTGGGCAAACGTCAACACAATATTTTGATAATGAACATTTCATGTGTGTTGATGACTGGCCAATAATGATAAGAACAAATAGTCACTGACAATAATCGACATATCATCATAATCCTTTGTAAATCTACACAAAGGTTCATGTTCTTAATTAATTCTAAAAATACCTTATGAATGGCCATATCCACTATCCACAAAAAGTACTATGAGGATCCACGATCCATTGAACAAAAATGTTCTTAGCTAGGTAACCAAAATTCCTACAAGCGTCATCTTTCTTGTTATACAATGTAACAAGAGCATAAATTTAAAACTGCCAAACGTCTGACTTTAACTTTACTGATAGGGCAGCATAATGTTTTAATATGTTATCGCGATCAACATTATTATAATTGGTTACATATTATACATATCTGTATAATATGCCATGTACAAATAGACACAGTATTCATTCATAACTGCAAGGTAGTTGCTATTTACAGGAGCATTATAAAGCAAATTTGTGTCCAGTGGTTAAAAGCATTTACATTTAATATTTATACTAATTGCTAATAAATCAATTTGATGCAATGTAACTGCAATCCGAATTTCTTATGTTTAATCGTTTTCATTTATGGAAGTAATTCAATATTTATTAGTTCGTTATATCGGGCACCCAAACGTAAGGATATAGCAAAACCCATGCTAGAAACAATTGGTTGCTATCCATTAATTTTGGGCTCCCAGATATTTAGTGGAACTTCAATCAGTAAACCGGAGACTGGAATTTTACATATGAAAATTAAAATATTCTGTTTGTTGCAAAGTTGTCAGCCACTTTAAGAAACTACAGAGGAACTTGATGTCCAAATCCGTTCTGATCAGGACATTCCCTGCTGCGATGAACTACACGTGGATTTTAAATCCACTACCCAAACACTTTTAGTGTTGTCTGCACTAACGTTTGCGCATCGACGTCGTAAATTGTACCAAGCAGTTGATTTGTTAAGTAAATATAATGCCTAGTTTAAACAAAGGGAATCAACAAATGAATGAAGAGTTTTTGTAGTTTTAATACAATTTCAATTACAATAGTAGCAGGGTAACGACTTGGTTGAAACAAAAATCCATCATTGTCAATGGTGTAGATTTATCTACAAAGTTGACCTTACCCAATTTAATCTTCAGCAATGGCATCGATTTCACAAATCGTTTGGCCCCTTTTCGGTCATTTAGGTTTTGAATGTATGGAATGAAGTTTCTCCTTATGGAATTCAAAGTGTCAGATGACATTTCGTGAATCTGGGTAAACGTTCCAAAGCCAATGAAAAGGTAAAGAACGCAGTTGGATAGCATCATAATGAATATCGCGAGGTGGACCAGGGATATGTTTGAACCAAAACTGATTAGGCAGTAAGCTCCAATAATGACACCAGTTAAGAGAGCAAACAAAAGTGCTTGGATCACGCCTAGACTTTGAATCCTGTTCCATCGATCACAGATAATTTGAATTTCTCGGTAGATCATTAGCTTTGTAGTCAGACTATGTTGCCTTTCGTTTCGCGGTTTTGTTTCTCTGTCGAAAACGATTGTTTGATTAAAGTATTTAATGTAGTGTTTGAAGCAACAAACAGGCAAGTAGACAAAGTAAAATGCAATGATGATGCCGTAGTCTACACCGTCAGTCGTAATCCAGTATTGAAATACAATGAAAATCAACCGTAGAATTATAGTGGACGAAGACCAGTTATGAGGACTAGTAGATTCTGCACATTCTGGAAATATTGTGGAGCCAAGTGTTGCTGGATCACATGGAGATAAAAATCGCTGGATTATGTATGGAGTGGTGATGGAGCAACCTGTAATAATCGCTTGAACCAGAATGAGTTGTAATGTGCGTTTTTCCCTTTTTGTCATGGATGATTCTTTACTCGTGTTTCCTAATTATTTATTATATTGTATTTCAGTTTTGAGACTTTTTATGTTTCTTATGACAGTATAAATTTGAATATTCAAGACATACCCAGTAGGTGCCTCCGCTCGAAACCAAATAGGTCATTGATAATCTCCGTCGTTTCTTCTTCCAGTCTGATATACACAATTTTGTAAATGACGTACGCTGAAAAATAAACGTTGTAGGATGCAGCTTCCAGATTTATCAATGCTGAAAATTTATGTGCGTTCGTATACATTTGTAGCCACAATGAAACCGTAAATAAAAGAAAAATCACAAGCCCTAATTTGGTAATTTTGCAAGTAATTGGACTGCTAAGTTCTAGATTAGGGTCACCGTCTACTTTAGAAAGCCTAAAGTTGTTTGTTCCAAAGTAACTGTGGAGTTTTAAGTGAAGTTTGAAAAATGAAACAAAATTTTCCTTCAAATACATGTTGCTAAAATAGCCAAGCTATGACTGTCTTTTCGTTTTCGATGGGTTTAATTTGGAAGATTTTTGGTCAACAAAAATATTTTTCATAAATTTTAAGCTTTGAATGTTTGAAACAGAAAGTACAAAAATCGAACTACGTTTTAGTGTAGAAGGCAGTTTGTAGGTTTAAAGTAGCAGTTTCCCTAAACACAATGTGAAATGTATTGAACAACAACGCTGCGGGTGAATTGGTTATACATATACCTTGTAAACGAAAAACGTTTTTGAGTTTCTTATTTATTCAAAAATTTTGGTCAGCAAAAGTATTTTTCCTAACTTTTAAAGTTTAAGTTTGTATAAGAGAAAGCACAAGACTGAAACGCTATAAGCAGCAGCAGTGATTCCTATAAAGACAGTGAAATTGATGAACGACGCGGCAATTATAATGGTTATGTAAATCACTAAAGAATTATACTTTCATATGTAAGCAAAACAAGTTTACGTAAAGTATTTAATTGGTTAATTATAGAGCTTGCTTGTCCAAAAGCGCGGATTAACTTCCTCCTTGACTTCGTAATGCCCATACCTAAAATCCTGAATTTAAATATTTATAAAACAAGCACAATGTCAGCCTCGACCCGAAAACTGTTATTCGACATCGGCATTATTAAATGATACATTTAAGCTTAAACGCAAACTTTGGTCAAACCTAGTGGAAAATTTATTTGATATGCAGGTAGAATAATACTGATCAGGTATGCAAATCAAAGAATGGGTCAATATGACAGAGAACAGACAGAAGATGTAATTATTCACTTCAATGTTGACCTATGTCGCTCAGTTCATGCCTCATTAAATAGGCCCTTGTTTTAGTTTGTCAAATGGAATGTTATAGAGTTATATGAACATTGTGGCAAACAAAGAAAATCCGTGGATTCATAATAAACTATTGATCGTAAGTTTTGCAAAGTTGAAAAACAATTAAAGTTGTTTTATAATGTTATGTTATGACAGACAAGCCATATGAATAACATATGAGCTTCGATACCACCACCTTACCATACAAATAATTTTTTGTGATTAAACCTGTTCAGAATTTGCATAGTCATTTAGTGAAAGTTGTGTGGAACATGCTATTACCTGAGGTGCTCGGCAATTAAATGAAAGGAAAACAGGGCTCAACTGCCCCACTATAATATTCTTAATGTTGGTGATTACGACGACATTTACACACCAATCGTGAAGGCTTGGAAAATACAAAATGTAATTTGGGGTGTATTTTTGAGTTTTCCCATCAAGTTGTCAAACTTGTATAATATACGCGCTGAGCCCATGTCACAAAAGCACATATTTTGTTATAAAATATTTCACTGTTTGACTTTTCGATGCTTCATCAATTAAACAGAACATAACCTAGAACTCATTTCCATACATGATTGTGCCTCGATTATCAAGGAAAATGATTTTGTCTATAGAGCAGGTTTTTTGGTAATTGCTTTTAATTGCTTTTTTAATAACCGTTTTGTTAATTGGGCTGGTAGAGGCGGATTGTGTTTAATGAGTTTGTAAATATTAGATATTTGTGCACAATAAAATATTTAAAAAAGCATTTCAACAATATTCGCAGTTTACAATACTTTTCAGGACTGGGTGCCCGTTTCATTACCAAGTAGTCGTCAAAGGTGCAGCGCATTTTGCGTCAAGACACAACCAATAACTGGGATGAATAAGTGACTCCTATGGATAAATAATTTAATATTTCTCCTTTATTAAGTAGAATTAATCAGAATTTATTCCTAGCTGCTTAATTAAATCTAAGGGTATTTAGTACAGTACCAAATCCTTCGAACATTACGTCGTAGATATCTAAATTCCACTTTGTTAAGATATTCATAATACCGCTAGGATAGAAGCGCCTTGAATCTTGTGAAAATTGCAAACTGTTTTCGTGAGAAGTTTCAAGAAAAAATAGGTTTGAAATTGATACGGTAAGCTGAACGTCATTGTATTGTACTTTTTGAGGAAAACGAAGCACTGGCGAAGAATGTTTGTTTGATGTCACGGGCCATAACCGTCAGGTATTTTTGAGCCATCGGTTATGCCGATACATTAAATAGAAAACTTACTTTACTGATTCAATAGTTAAATATATGGTATAGTGGATTGTGAGAATTGTACTTTTGTTTTCTCTAAGCACAGGGAGTTGAGAAGCAATAAAATCGTGTAACGGTGTATTTACAATTAAGATTTCACAATTGTCTACTACTATGATGATTCGGCAATAAAACAATAACTCTTGCACCAGTTTTATTATTTCAGTTTTAGTTTTATAAATCTTATTTCAATCATCGGTCGGTATCCAAAGTATAGTATTTAATATCGTTTTTTACAACGCCAACGATTACCTTAAGAACATTACAATTGAAAGTAAAATTACAGTTTTGCATTTTTCCAATACCCAAGTTAATGCAAAATGCCGAAAATACTACTGACTAATCCAAAACTACCTAATTGTATGCAATTTTTCTTTCTGTAATTTTTTTTTACCCACTGCGCCTTCTTTGGCTGTTGGGGCTTCTTCTTTTCTCTAGGTTAAGTTATCTGTAAATACCTCTAAATTTTGTACACATATTTGTCTACAACTGTGATAACGTGTAACACGGTTGCGTTTTATATGTAATTTCGTTTTTAATAAATAATAATAAATAATAAATAATAATAATAATAAATAATAATTTACTGCACTTTTATGGCAATTGGGGCTTTGTTCGTGACTTTTAGCTGCCTCTTCCTCAATCATGAAGTTATCCGGGTTATAGGTACTTCGCTTAACCCCAAATTAGGCAATAGCAGTGAAATATTCAGCGCGTATGAAGATTATGTTCATTAATTGAATTTATATCAATACTAAATTACAGCAATAAGAGAGTAACAAGTTGATTGAAACAAAAATCCATCATTACTAATGGCGTCAGTTTATCAACGAAGTTAACCTTGCCCAATTTTACCTTCAGTATTGGC
>VYYJ01001375.1:0-31686 GCA_021029165.1 Cyphoderus albinus | reverse complement strand
AACCAGCTTTTAACTCATTTGTGTGCCAATTTTTGTTACTTTACGTTGCTTCTGCTTAAAATAATTAACACTTCAAATTTGTATGCAAAACTTAGGGAGAAACTTTATGCCCACTCTGTACAACGTTTTTCCGCAATGTGAGTAAAGATTAGATAACTTATATAAAAATAACATCGTTTCGCTCCACGTCCACCTTCCTAATCAATAACATAGCGAGCAAGAGCAAATAATAAATGATTCTGGAGGAAATATCAGAACAAAATCCACACACTTCGTTTTCATTATTTACCAATGATAATATTGATAGCATTGTTATTTATCCGGTAAAACCTGTTCAGTTTCAGTACCCAGAGCAGATTATTGTGTTGATTGATTTTACGTATGTACGTTTCAAACCGATAATTTCTTCCTGGTGCTCTTTTTTATCTTCAACCTAAAAGACGTATCTACTTTTTTATTGTTTGCTCAAATCAATTCAAGTCAGTTACTCGCTTCTTTCAACTCCACTTAAAATACAACATCACAAGACTTTTAAATACAATGTGACTAACCAAAGCAAATGGAATAAAACGAGATGAAATGAAACAAAAAATCTCGACAGGTTTCATACAGAATGTTGTTTGACAAACATGACATCGACTTGAGCCTTAGGTAACAAAACGGCTTTTATTTTGTCTACCTCACTCTCTTCTCATCCAGTTTTATCTGGTTGACACTTTAATAATACGCCGAGAATAATGTAATGGATATATGAAATGCAAACTAAACAGGAAACGCACTATCACTATCATGTGAAGTTTTAACATGTTATGTTGTGGAGTGTGAGTTACAATAATACCGGATTAATTCTTTCATAACATCATCCACCCAAACCTAGAAGTACCAAGTACCTAGTAGCGTACTTTGATTAAGAAGACCATTCAGTATGAACCTTCTGTGTCATAAATTAAATGAATTAATCTATGGAATTATTTTTGATATCTCTTCCAGGTGCACTTTATTTTTCTCTCAAAATCTATTTTACCTAACATAAATTAATGCTGGGCGTTAGTGAGGCTTTCTTTTGTCCGTAGTCTCTCAACTAACTCACAGTCAGCTTCCATTTACTATATTGCCATTGCTATTGCTATCTAATGGCTTCATTTTCATTTCAAATGTCAAGCCTTTCCCAATTTTTCCTATGTTCACTTTTGCTTTGGTCCTAGATAGATTTTTG
This sequence comes from Cyphoderus albinus, assembly GCA_021029165.1. Classification (NCBI taxonomy): domain Eukaryota; kingdom Metazoa; phylum Arthropoda; class Collembola; order Entomobryomorpha; family Paronellidae; genus Cyphoderus; species Cyphoderus albinus. The sequence goes on along the minus strand of VYYJ01001375.1, from coordinate 30,470 downwards.
AAATCCAAGCTTGAGTTCACTTCACAGGAAGGAAAGAACGGAAAGGACAAAGCTTTCCGATTTCCTGTCTCTTCTCAGGTTTCTTCTGCTAACAAAGTAAAGTAAAATCTGTCCTTTTCCTGATCGCTTGTAACTTTGACTGTGATGTGACACGGGTTAAAAAACAAGGCCGTGCCAGCTATGAAAAGAAATAAAAGCTCTAGAAAGTCCTAATGTTCTAAATCTTACGTACAGTCTAATGTTCTATATGATTCCACGCTCAGGTTTTTTAGTGTTTGGTAGAAAGAAGACAAGACATTTTCCCTTTTCAAGTGAAAAGTCAAGACAGGAGGATTTTTTAACATTCAGTTTAGAACATCATGACATTACTTAGTGTGTGTAATGTAACCGGATGTAATGTGAGTTGAGTTTGGATGACACGTAGAGAGTCGAGTCTCCTCCGAGAAGCTTTGAGTTGAAGGCAAGAGTGCACGTGCTTCTGCTCTGATTCAGTTTTGCTTTCCCCTTTATTTCTAAAAATAAATCTTTCATTTATTATTACCATCATCATTATTTTCTTCCATCCACCAGGTACTGCACCTAGTACAAACGACCAACCTGTCCCAAGTCCCAGCAGACTAATTTTGGAAGAAACGATGAGGTGGATGGCAATAAATTCAAACTGGTCCCCTTAAAAAGGAACGATTCTCGTAACGTAACGCTCATTTTACACGCGAAAGATCAAATCAAGACACTGGAACTAGAGACAAATTGTCTTCATTATCTTCTTTCTACTATGTATGTGTTTTTGAGAAGTTTGGCAAACTGGAAAGACGTCCATCCTTGTTAATAAATGTGTATACCTGATTTTATAAAAAATTACGAAGCAAGAGAGTGACAAACGAACATTTTTATTATTATAATGGACTATATAGTTTGTCCTCTTTCGTAAAATTTAGCAAAAAATTTGACTGCGCCAGGAATCGAACCTGGGTTCTCCCGCTCCCTGTGGCATGCATCACACTTCGCCAGCAAACTTGCATTCGACACAAGGTTAATGACTACCTCAAATTAACTTAAAATGCGGGCTTTTTTAGAGTTTGTCCTGTAGACCCCTTCCCACTCGAATGCGTTGCAGTTATAGACGCGCCGCGCTGTTGCTGGCTAATGCTTACAATTGCCGTACCATGCGAGCGTCCTACCACTAGACCACACAGCCATCCTAGGGTTATCAATGTAAATACTAGTTAATGAGTTGAGCAAGCATTTTTAAAATTGGTGCTACCGATTTTTCAAAATGGGGCTAAATAAGATTTGTGGTTATATGCATGTAATAGTGTCACTGTACTTTGTACTACTTTTCAAGGAAAGGACATCAACAAAATAAGGATTTTGCGCATTTAACTGTAAAACTCATTATTATTATCATTATTCCATAAAACTGACAAGTCACAACACAGAAAAGCGAGCAATTTCGTGTCATTCTTTTAATGCGTTTAAAAAACAACACATGTGACCAAAGAACACTTTTCTCTCCTTATGTGTGGTTCCTTCACTCACTTTCACTTTCCCTTCCATGTCCTTTCCTTGTTTTCTTTTACATCCCTTTCCAGCTTTTCTGAGTGCAAAATGGCTTTTAAAGTGGAATTTATGTAGAGCTTTTTTCCTTATGGAACATCAGCTCCATGCTACTCGATTTTCCAATGAGCTTCATTTTCATTTTACGTGTTTCTCTACTCTGTACTGTACTACCGTCTCATTCTCATTATGTAAAAGAAAAGGAAAAAGTCATGCAACATCCCGCTGTTGTTATAATAATGTCATTACCTCCACAATTTCACATCATGGCATACAAGAATAATGAATAACGAAATAAACGCATTTTCCTCCATCTTAATTTCCTTCCCTTTCCCCGTAATGTCCCGCATATTTCACGGGATTTTTAGAAAGGGGAGACTGAAAGTAAAAGTGAAAGTAAACCTACTTTTACTTACTTTACTTAATGTAGTAGATGAGCCGGAGAATGAGAAGAGAAAGTGAATGAGTTGAGTTACTCGCTTAAAAAGAGAAAGTGAGTGAAAGTACCCGGTGAAAATAGCATCCGAATATATACATATGTACCTTGTGACGATGACTAAGATGATGGAAAATATTTTTATTTTATGTACATTTACGGTACGTGAAATGTAATTGTAGCAGGAGCTGACTGGAAAAGGAACATCAGCTTCAGTAGCGTTGCACGATGAAAGTACATTTTAATGACTATTCAATTCTCAATCTAGTTTCCAGTTCTATTCCAGGAATTCCAAAATAAAATCGACATTTGTTATATTACACTCTTACTGTTACTATATTAAAACCATATGTATCTACTCACTTTCATTTCATGTTCATTTTATTTTATGAGAAAATGTAGGTTTTATTAGCTCAGTTTCTACTCAACTCTCTTGAGATGGGATTGGATCTGACGTAAAAGTAAGTGAGTGAAAACAAAGCATGAAAATAAAATGGTGATCGATCAGTGAAAACAAGCGAAAGTAATGTGATGTGAGCGACAAAATCCGATTAAGCAAATTTCCACGATTAACGACAGACCATTTAACATAAGTATAAAAATAACCAGAGAAAACTGGAGAGTGGCGTCACGAGCAATTAAATGACAATGACATTATAACATCAGTTTTTAAAAGGTGAATGAACGATACCTAAAACTAAAATGGAACATTTTTATTTTCATTTTATGGAGATTCCCGTCATGTCATCGACAATTTTTCAGCTTCCTTTTTATTATTCAAACGTTTTGCTTTCACTGCTCGCTGCTCTTTTTCATGTTTCTTCTTTCTCACATCGCATGTGTCAATATTTTTTGCTCACTGGAGCAGTTTTCCAACAAAACCTTTACGCTTACAACGACGTATGTTCTTTTCATCCGTCTAGTCTGCCAGCAGCCTTTAGAAAATTAAGTCGAGGGGAAGCACGGAGCAAGGAGAAAAAGTCGAAGCTGAGTTAAGTGAAGTGAAGAGTGGAGACAATAATCCCCTGAGCAAAACTGACTTTTTGCTGGGTCTACAATCTACAACATAACATAACTATTGCCGTTACGTTATGTACGTTATTGCTGCAGTGCCTATTTACTTGACGCTTTTATTCTGCAATATAGATAAGATCGAAGATTCCGTATCGTATCATCATATCATGCTGCTACTATACTATCACGTTGCTCGCATCAAAACAACTTCAGCCCAACTCACTAAACTATATATGTAGACTTGCCTTTGCCCATTTTTATGTCTTTTTATAACGAAAAGTAAAGTAAGAAGAAAATTCTCCTTTTTCCCGGCTCCATTCTCCACAGCCACAGCCAGAACCAGAATGTCCCTTTTTCCGCACATTCCCAACTTCCGACTAACTATCTACATACAGACATTGTTCCACTTTTTTTGGATAAAATACGCAAAGCATCGCCATTCACCATCACCATCACCCCAACAAAGCTAAAACTAAAATAACAACATCCAGAAAAAAAAGCAGCAGAGACCCTATGACTATGACACGACCCTTCTAACATAACATAACATACGTATGTGTTTGTTTTGTTCTTCTGTACCTTGTAAAAAAAATTCCTGTGAAAACTTTTCATAAATCACCATCATAAATATGCCCGGTTCTCTGCTTCCTTCCTTGCACGACCCATCTTACAACAAATACACGTTTTGCCACATGTACATCATATGACAGGGAAAATTGCTTTGTTCTTTGTGCTTTTCTCCCTCTGCTTTCTCCGCTTTCTCTTTCAAATTGTATTTTATATTGTATTGTGAGTGTGCAGGTTTGTTTTGTCCTATTAAAATATTTGCGTCCGGGTGGGAAGCTAGAACACTTGGAACTCTGAACTAAACTGAACTCAGATAAGATCCAATAAAGTTCTGACTGCACTGTACTATACTAAATAAAGTGTACAAAATGAAATGAAAAACAATGAAATCTTTTAACTCTCTTCCTTTTCCACTTTCGCTGGAAAAATTCCTTTATTCAAATTCCTCAAGAACCCTCGTGGTGTTCATGCATTCTCATCCACTTTATTCACCTTTTCTTTTAAAAAAAAATGAAAAGGATTCAACATTCAACTCCAGTTCCTCACTACCTTTTTTCAAGATAAGATAAAGGAAAGACATGACTTCATGACGTACGCAACGCACCTGACTTTTTTTTAGAATTTAGAACCATCTTGTTTCTTTCTGTTTCTGTTTACTTGAGGCAAAAAATTGGATTTGGTTAGACACTTTTTACTTTCACTTTTACGCACACAAGCAAAACATTTAAAGATAGTCTGAGAAGGTCCGGTGAAAGTTTTTATTGAAGGAAGGAAAGTAGAAGTAAGTGTGACCGTCGTGTCCGGAGAAAGTTTTGTCATACAATATAATGCTAATCGTAATCTAAAAGTGTTTGATATGTGTAAGAGTACAGCGATATTGATATGATACGTTAGTCAAAAACTAAAAAAGCAATTTTTTAACGACTCCACTTTCCTTCTTAAAGTTTAGTACTTAAGAACTTCCTGTCTGTCTGCTAGTAAGGAAAAGGAAGCATTAACATTCATTACATTACATACTTACACGGACAACGAAACGATGTAGAACATTGACTGGAGCACTTCGAGTGTCGCACTTTTAGAAAAGTTAATGCCATTAGTTAATCAGCTCTTTTGGTACTTGGTACCATCTCACTTCAGTCAGTCAGCGAGCTGAGGTCGAGGACAGTACAATAACCTTTTCATAAAATAACAGAGTGTGTGTGTAGCCGAGGCACAAAAGCAGCGGAAAATTGTATGACTCATTTTTTCCAAACTTGCACAGACGAAAAGGTCAATGTGACTGAAAAAGACAAATTAGCGAGAAAGCAAAAAAATGTGCTACTAGTGGAGATATTACTTGGAATCTCTCCAGAATTTTTGTCTCTTTAGGTACTTGTGTAAGTACTCAAAGTAAAAATCCATTAAAATAATAAAAAGAAGTTTTTTATTAAAAAAGATACACGTTGCCATTTTCTAGATAAGTGTGCAAAATAAAATACATTGAATTCATCTTTGTTAAGTTTAGTAAGTCAAGTCACCGGTTCAGGACGAGGCGTGATTTATAAATGAATTTATGAGCATGAAATTCTGCTAAAAAAGTCTCCCTTTTTTGCGGAAGGAAGGGGATAACGTAAATCTGCATTGCAAAAAATGCTTGTAAGCATTGCAGTATTTTACGTAGGTATTTTTATTTTTTAAGAAAATCTCGGTGCCGATGGCGGCGCCTTTTCCTTTACTTTTACTAAGCTTTAGCTGTAGCGCTTTTAACTGGAAACTGAAACACTTTTAGCTTTACTTTTATGAATAATAAAAGTGGACCAAAGTAGCCCGAAGTAAACGGTGACTTTTAATGTGATAAATTATACAAAGGCCAGTGAGAGTACCGGGAGAACCAGACATAGACTAGGTAGAGGACTACGTTTGTTGCAGCTTTACTTTGTTTTTGCGTGTCCCAGTTAATGTTTACTTGAATGAAACTGAAGCACTAATTTTTAAAGCGGTGCGGCATCTCCAAAGCAAAGCTACAAAAACACGCTAGACCAAAAAAGCTGTTTGCTATTGCATTCATTTCGTGTCAGTAAACAGTAACATAAAGTTCACCAGTAACCAACTGCCATACTTCCGTTGTAAAATCTCAACAACAAAAATTCTTTCACATTTCTTGTCCCATAGGTAAAGTCATTCTATGTAGTTTAGTTTGTACATGTTTTGTAATTTAGCTACGTATTCATCAATCATTTGTGTTCAAATAAATCATCAAATCTCCACATTGATTTTTCTCTGACAATGTTCTGATAATGAACACAAAAGATTAACAATGATTTCTCTAATGATATAGTTATAATTAATTATATGGTAATATGTAGGTATAAACTTATCAATTCCTCAGAATTACTATTGCGTAACTTACTTATTATAATTATAGGTACAAATGAGTTAACTAAACCTAACCAAGAAATCACGAGATCTCTTCATTCACAGTGAAAAACGATAGGTACATTGCAAATGAATGTGGCTCAGTTATGGCTATAATTAATCTTTCTCGAGTATAGTGAAGCAAAACCAAATAACAGAATTGGTACTGCTATAATTAATCAATCTAATCAAGTGGTTGGTTTTGGTATTTAGACTGGCTCGTCAACTCTTCTCATGTCACGTCAGCTTACTTAGAGAATAATGAAATACAACACAATACAAATACTAAATCATTATCTCGCCCAGTCACATCACTCTAATGATGGAAAGTTTATCCTCTTATGCTGGACAAGGACTGGAGCTGGACAAAAATGTGCTTGTAGATTACGTGTATGAAAGAGGCTGGGCTCTCATGGGATTGAAATTGAAGTAAAACAGTGGGAGGGACTAGAATTGCAAAAGATGGTCATGTGCAAAGTCTGTTTGTTGGGTTGAGTTAGGCTAAATCAAATATTTTCTCAGGAGAACACAACATTTTAAATTCCCAGGTTTGAAACACACACACAGGTAAATGAAACGAAAAAGGCGTGAAAGACCTTACTGTAAGACGTTTAATTAATATAATTATTCTTTAATTAGCTAATCTATGGCTCGTTTCAAACTGCGCGATGCGGATTTATCTGACGCGGGCGAAATTCGGGCGATATACGCGCCTTTCATAACTAGTTCCATAGCCTCTCTGGAATTTGAAGTTCCAACGGAAGCGGAAATGAAGTGTCGGATTTCCGGCATCCAGCGGGATTTTCCCTGGCTTGTTTACGAATTCCTGGAAGATCATTCAATCGCTGGATATGCGTACGCCTCGAGACACCGGGAAAGGGTGGGTTATCAATGGACCGTTGAGACGGGCATTTATATTTCGGAAAGGTTCAGGGGTCAAGGTATTGGCCGGATGCTTTATGAAAAATTATTCGAGATTCTGAGAGCGCAGGGATTCTACCAGGCGCTAGCGGGCATTTCCGGTGGTAATGAAAACAGCGTCGAGTTCCACAAAAAATTAGGCTTCGAGCTGGCCGGCAAATGGAAAAACATTGGCAACAAATTTGGCAAGTGGTGCGATGTGAGCTGGTTCAGCAAAGATTTGCAAACCGAGTATGGAGACAATCCGGCTACCCCGTTAAAATATTCAGAAATGAAGACGAAGTTTGTTTCTTGATATGATTGTCACTTAAAATTATTTAATTGTGGGTATGTGGGAGTTAAATAAAATAAAATTAAAGCAAAGCAGAGCGAATTTAACAAAAGCATTTATTTATTTTCATTTATTTAAGACATTTTCTTACCGCTGCAGAAGCCATTTTGATTTAATAGCATTCACTGGACTCCGGAATTATTTTTTATTCGTAATTATTTTCTTCGTACAGTCGACCCTGCTCGAATATAATATAATTTTAATTGACTTTAATGCTCTACCGGTTAATATAAATACAAAAGTGTCACGTCGTCACACGTCACAATCACCGGAACTTCAGCACAATAAAATCTTTTAACACTACTCTTTATAATTATTTCACAGGCATTAAATTTAATTCAGGCAAGGTGGTCACTTTAACTATTTCAATTGTTTAATTATTCTGCTGAAATTTTGAATTGCTCAGTTGTTAGTTTTTAAATAATTTCGAGCTATAGTTGAATATCCTATCACACCAAGTATTTTGAGCTTTTTGAATTCAAGTTATGTTTTATGCTTCACATTCTCCCAGTCTGGAATATTAATCTAATCTGGAATGAAAATTTTACTGACGTATTCAATTCAACAAAACGTCACAGTCACATTTCTGGCTTCAATTTCACAGAGCTACGATACAGTCACAGTCACAAGTTAAGCGATTGGAAAGAAAAAACATCCTTTGAAAAACAGCACTCGTTAAATCGTTAAACCTTCTTAAGTCCAGGAAAAGTCTTGTAAACGTGGTACGTAGTTTACGCTAAGACTAATCTCCTATGGAATGAAGAAGTTTGGCAATCTATAATAATCTGATGAATGACTGACTGTTATTTATTAATGGACAGCAGTATTGAAAATGAAATGTCATTAGTCATTCTCATTAAAGTGCTCAAAGAGATTTCTATTAATCACATTCCAATACAGTATTTAGGTAGCATTAGCCGAGAAACAATAACGAACACGAATGGTGATGATAAATGTGTGCGTGCTTGTGCTAAATAATGAAAGGAAAATACTTTAAATAGTTATCACACGAACACAACAACACCGCTATTAAAATCCTTCATGGATTCATTGTATAGAAGGCGATGGTGATACTATAACATGAATACGAAGTTTTAATGGCCACATGGACCATCATGACAAATAAATGTAATGTAATGTAGTTTACTGCCAGATTACCATTTACTAACAAAATGACCTCTTGATTAAACTTGATTGGTATCTATTAAAAATGTACAGGCGTTTTTATTGTAGCAGCGTAGTAACTCGAGAGTGCCAGTGTCAAGCACCTTTTCTTATATACTGCAACACAAGCTCAACTCAACCTGAAGATGACGATGATGACGGCCATTGTCAGTAAGGTAGTTTATTTGTCGGTAATTTAGTCATTCACACTCAAATCTCATCTCATCCATGTTTAATGAGCTTCATCTCATCAAGATTTGTTCTGTTCTGTTGTTTATCGTTCGTCGCATGAAACAAAATAAAAATGCACTTTTCTAGTACAACAGTGCAGACAAAGTCTGTTCTTTCTGTGTGTCCGTGTGACTGTGACTGTGACCACTTTACTTTGGATTTGGGAATTTGTCAGTCATGTTATCCCGTTACTTTATTTATTAAGCCCAGCCCGGTCGTAAAGGTGAAGTAAAGTGAGATGAAATAGGGAGAATGTTTTGCCATAATAAACAACTTCTGGTGCTGCGCCTGTCCCGTGACCACATTTCGTATTTTTACTCATATTTTACTTATCAGGAGATTATTTTTATTTTTTCACTTTAACACCAAGCCATGCCACAGGTACACAAATGTTATCAGAATCAGAGTCGTTATCTTTTTGTTGATACAATACGTGGGTTTATTTGTCCAAACGAAACTTTTCACACAAATAATCCTTGGAACAGTCTGTAACGTCAACTCAACGTGGCTCTATGGTCTGGTCTGACTTTTTGGCTCTTGGTCAACTCATTTTCATTTTCACTTGATGAATGTCATGTGAAAACCCGAACGAACTCAGCGTACACAACAACAAAATCATACATCAAAACTCCTATGGACGAAATGCAATAACTGATATTAAATGTATGTAAAGGTTAATTAACTAACTCTAACTAATGTGCGTATTAGAGTTTATAATTGCAAATGTCACTGACACTTACTTAAAAATGACGATGTTTGTCTTTGTTTTCTGCACATAAATACTTAACATAGGTACATAATTATTTAACTATAGTATGGAAATAATTACGCCGGTTTGCTTACAATAACTATCGTTATGTTTAACTAAAAATGACACTACAGCTAACTGAGCTATAATAACGTAAGGAGATTGAAAAAGGAAAGTGAGGAGAGTAATCTGTTTCTATCTCTGTCTCTCTCCTTCTCCTAGTACATAAACACTTTTTCGCGACTTGAGCTCATCTGATTTTACTTTACTTACTCATAGTCAGACTCGCGGAGTCCCTTTCTCATATTATTTTCTTTCGGGCAGAATAACCGTGTGTAACCGTCTCTGTCTGTAGGTAGATGTGATGTGATGCGATGTTGTTGTGTGTAACAAATATGTAGAGATGTGATGTGATGCGGTACGTGAAAGGAATGAAACGAATGTCTCGTTGGTTTTGGTACCAACTACCAGCTTGAAAACTTGGTTTGGTTTGAACGAAACGAAGTAACGTTACGTTCCATGTGGCCATAAATAAAGTGCCTGTTACTGTTACTTGTGAAAATGAAGAGGGACAGAGACTCAAAGAGAGTCTTGTTACTTCACTGGTTTCTTGTATGCATGCAATAATGCCTGAACTGAAGAAGTCTCGATCTCGATCGTGACTGTAACCATAACCGTGATGTGACTGCTCTTTCCGTTGCATGCGATTCAAGCCACCAGCAAAGATTCACTTCAGCAGAGTCAAACCGAAACTCTTCTTTTACGCTCCTACTCCTCCTCATTTTTATTTTTGCCTGCCTGAAAACGAAGGGATTCGATGGTGGTGATGTGATACTATTGTATAGAATTCTACTGGATTCGATTCCTTCTATTTCTATACGATACGGGTAGAATTTTTTTTTGCACCGATTTTTATCACTGTTATTGTTGCAGAAGAAAGAAAAGGAAAAGAAAAAAGTCGCCAGGAAATGCTTAAGCTTAGCTTACTCACTCAGATAAAAGTTTTACTGAATTCAATGGAGGCAGCGACAGTTCAGTTCAATTCAGCAGTTAAATCTCGTATTTGGATATTATAAACGCATGGTTCCGTTTGATAACGGTTATAATACAATGAGTTTTGTTGTAAAAGTTGAAAAGCGTTGGAGTTGCAGGTTTCAAAAATGGAGTGGAGTGGGTATGAGATTATGTAGGACTGAAACTCGCTGGCTTGACTGACTCATTTTTACAAAAATGTAAAAGACAAGCAATAAAATTGTAAAAGTTGTCAAAAATTAACAGGATTTAAACTGAAAGGTGATGACGTTACATGACATGTCACGTGTCTTAAAGTAACAAGTAATGTGTAAAATGTAGCACGCAATGGGTTTAGGCAACGAATGAATGATTAATTAAACCTTCATAGTTGCATTAGTGGTACACATTTTAGTTTATGATGCTTTGAGTTTGAGTGTATTTTAGTGAGTATTCATGACTCATGAGTTTGAGTACTTTGTTTACTCTACTGCAACACTTTTACTATTTTTTAGCCGCAATCACGACCTCTACCTGTCTTTAGTGACTCGACTCTAGAGATTTGGGAATTGAGGTTACACAAAATGAAAAGCCTGCTCTAATTAACGGCTAAATCCCCAAAAGTCACAAATCTGGATTCTGGATTCTCTCGAGCATTTGATTGACAAACATTATTTTTTATTTAACGAGCTCCCTTTCATATCATGTTACACCTTAACGTGAAGCCATCCAATGTTTATTATTCATTACCATTGACTCTGCCCTATTTACAGACAGACTCGAGCCAATTTGTATTCTGTTGTTGATCTACTTTCTTTGACTTTCATTTCATGATTTTCATTAAAGCCCCCCCAAAACGACCGACTTCGGTTTTCTCTCCGATAATAAGAACCGTTACTAATTGATGTAAACCCTTAAACCGTTGAAGCCTGTTAAAGCCCCACTCTCGTTTGTGCACTGCAGATATGGAAGTTGAAACAACGAAGTTTGTTTACAGGATCCCTTCCGGCTACAGCTACAACGACCTGTAACTACACCACGCCATATGAGATGCATCTTCTTGCTTCTTGCACAATTGAGAACTGTTTTTCATTTACTTTGAATAGTAGGCATTGTACTGAAACGTAAGCTACATTCTTATGAGCATTATTATATTTTTCGCATTCTATTTACTTTTGATACCTTTTCCCAGGAGAAAAGACGAAGAAAATCTTCATCAATCAATATCGACAGCAAAACATTTTGATATGATCGCTTAGCTCTAGTCTAGCCCAAGGCATTTTCAAGGGTGGTTGGCTTTTATGAAGCTTCGCCTTTTGTTTTGTTTGGATGAAAGAGTAAACTAAAAGGAAACTGTTTTATTTCATCAAACTTCTTGGGTGGTGTGCGTGGAAGTCGTGGTCGGTTATGTAAAGTTATCTTTGTTAGATGCCGTTATTTACAAAGAAGAGAAAATGCTTTTGTTCCGCTTCAGTCAGATACTATTTACGTGATCCTTGATCTAACTGCCCATGGCTAAGGCTGCATGTACATTTTCTGCTGGAAATCGATCTGAACTGAAGTCTGAAGAATTAAAGGATCTGGTGGACCAGAGTCAACTCAACTAGAACTTTGGCTTCTAGAATGGAGCTTTTTGCTACTTGTACTTAATATTTAATGATGCTATTGCGTTTAACTTGATCATTGTAGTATAATACTGAACGTGACATTTTAATGCAATTTCCACCACTACCATAGTTTAATTAAGAACGTATTTTCTTCCTTGCCTCTAGACTAGACCTAGTAAATACTTTCCCTGACACGAACTTGAATAAACTTTTTGGCTGTCTTTTGAAACTCATTCAGTTCGTGTCTGTCTGGTCTAAACTCCAGACCAGAAGTGATAATTAAGAAACATTCCATGCAAAAATGAAACAGCAAAGAGAACGAGCAATAATATTTTCAAAAGTAATCCTAGATGGACAATAATGATAATTTTAATAATAATAATCATGTCTGGATGTCTTGATTATTGTTTAATTGGTTAATTTTTGTAAGTTTTTATGCTTTAAAACATGTTTGTGCTTGCTTCTGCTCTAATGTAACACTCGAAAGTCGAAGTCATAGCTCGTAGCCTGCAGGCTGGATTTAAATACTGCCATTACTAAATTTTTTGGCCAAACTGAGGTGATTTTTTCTTCGAATGGGGCAAAAATAGGTAATAATCAAATACACCATCGAGTTAAGCAGGTTTTTCTCTTTATTTTTCCGAAATCTGGTCGAAGATGTTTTTGGATACATTTAGAAAAACGCATTTATTTTATTTGCATTTTCATTGCCCACTCAATTATTTTTTGAATCTTTCTGTTTTTCTGTATTTTTCTTTGATAAATTTGAACACAATTGGGGCACTGTACATGCTTCAAAAATTTTAAAAAGTTTGCGAAAACAAGATTCAAAGTTTTATTTAAAGTCTTATATTGACTTCGACGCCGCTCAGTTTATTTTGTTGCATATTACGGTGACGTATTAATCAGCTAAGCGGAGTAATAATCCACGCAATGGCGTCGAGGTACACTTTTATACATAATGTTTTAATTACAGAAGTTACAAATAAGCAAAAACAGAAGAGGTAACCTTCATCTGCAGCTATAAATTCCAGGAAGTTGTATATTATTAAGGCGGGGTTTAAACTGAGTATTTCACCACTTTATTTTAATACTTTTTGGCGAAATTCTTATATGAGCTTTAGTTTATTTTGATGCTGTTTAACCATAAGTTTCTTACCACATGATGATAGTTTTGCCGTTGCCTTTTTGTTAGTGATGTCAAAGTCGAATGTTGAACAATCACAATCACCTTACATGTGTACATAAATGTAGAATGCACTCTGAGAAGGTTTAAAAATGCAATTTGCACATGAAAAATGTTTCGTTGAAATTTTAATGACGATTCATTTTTTCACAGCTAAAGTTTTTTAAATAGTGGTCAATTAGGTGCAAAATATATATATGCGAATATATGCGAATGAAATAAATATATAAATAATAAGAATACATATATTAATAATCTTTAATTTTAAAATCGCTTTATAATGTGGTTTAAATCAAATGATTTTTCCCAACATGCACATTGCCGAACTGGACAATTGTGGACTGGCGTGCTAGAAATTGTCTAATGTAAAAATGTGCTCATAATAAAAATGAATATGAATATGGAATAATCAATCAGAATATTATAACTTTTCTAGAAAACAATTAACTAGTTTATGGCGTAGAGTGGAATTCAACCATAGCGAATTTTTTAGATGATTTAAATTAAAAATGAATTATTAAGTTGGAATTCACATTAAATAGTTTAAATAATGTCAGTCCTCCTTGAAGGACTTGCTTGAGAAAGTATCCACTGATCTCATAATTCATGCATTTATACTTTTTGTCCGTTTGACCTAAGCAGTAAAAACAGACACAGCACGTGTCTATAAAATATTCGACATATTTTCTGCCAATTAAAAATTAAGCTTTTTCCCAAGTTGCACAGTTACATGTCTACCAAGTGCAATTAATTATTTATCAAGATAAATCATGCACGTCTATCCCAACTCCTTACCCATCAACACCATACTAACCGTGTTGTTTACCACGAAATCCAACATGACCAGTTGAGTGAGATCCTCAAAGAAGCTGCTAGAAAAGAAGTAAATTTTCTGCACAGGGAATGACTTCCACCTTCTCTGAAGGATCCTTCTTGACTGTGGTCGAATATTGCGAAAAATGTGCGAATTTCGTCCCCAGGGTGTAGCTTTATAAATATCCCCACTTGTGACAAATATTTTCATTGGATAGTGAAAGTAAATGAAAAGCCAAATTGAAAGAATGAGGATACCGTTTCCAAGAGTAAACAGAGCCATGGAGTTTAGCTCATCAGCTTTGAGAAGAGCCACTGTGGCGTATGCAATTGGCGTGAGAACAGGTATCAAAAGAAACGCAAGGCAAACACCGATTTTGTTGATATCGTTAAAAATTTTGATTAATATTTGAAGCTCCGTCAACATATTAACCGCTGTAAAAACATCCTCCTCTTTGACCTTTTTCTTGAGGAGATTTTGAATCGCGATGAAGGCGTAATTGAAAGAGAAGCAGGTGTAAAGGAGGACCAAGTTGAGCCCTTGAATCAGTTGATTCATGTCGTCTCTGAAAAATATGTAGTGGTACCAGAATACCCCAAATCGCCTTAGAACTAACAGAGCCGTTTTTAGGTGCGCGCTGATGTCCATTCCGGAATAGTAATCTTTTGTAGCAAAGTTGGGCAAATACACCCAGAGTGATTCCGGTGTCAGGGTGCAGGATAATACCGACGTGAGACCAAAAGCCGTTAGCATCCAACGCACAACTCTTGACGCGATAATGACACGCTTTGCATTTCCTTGACCGTTTAATGTTAGAATGGTCTTATATCGCCCCTCGAATTGTAGCAGCTCGTTCATGAAGTTCATGGAGAGTTGAGCATATCGGTAGTCCAGGAACGATGTCCATCCTATTAAAGAGGTATTGACTACAGACATCCACGTCATGATCTTAGCGACGAATGGTGTCTTCTCCATAATAGCCTTGTACAGCACACTCAAAATAACAATGATGTGAGGCAAGACCGGTGTCTTCCATCGTTTCTCTTGATAACCAGGCGTAACTCGAAAAGAGTAGCCTACAGGAGTTGTGGCGTCCTGGTTGAGTTGGTAGGGATAGAAAGTTCGGTAAAATAGAGATGGCCATGAATTCATCTCTTTGAAGACACGAATGATTTCCAAGACTAATTTAGTGTTAACAAACATTGTTGTGGGAATCACAGTTGTAATGTAATATTTGACTTTGTGAACTGCAATATTGAATATTCTATGTTATGAACGGAAACTGAAGTGAAAATAAACTGAGACTGAGCGATCGTTGCGTCGGTCGAATTATTGTCTTTAATGTTTGCGAAAAGTTGAAGTTTGCTGAAATTGTATTCAAAGCTATTTATTACTATTGTATGGTGTTACTAATATAATATGCATTAGTGCAGTTTCATAGAAGAAATGAGTTTGCGTGGAATAAAATATCAGTCATTGTCTACATAATATAGCGCCGCATAGCGCGATAATTATAGACAAGTATTATGTCAAAATAATTTATAAAAATTAACGATTCTTCACTAAATCAAATATGTAAAAGTTGTTTTTCGTCAAACTTCATGAGAAGCAAACAGTGTATCAAAAGTCTTTTGTGGAAATTATTTTTTTAAACAAAAAAACCAAAGAGCAAGAAGAAAGAGAAAAACTTGAATAACGAACATTTTTAACCTTTCAAACCAATTTAATATCCAGTGGATTCTAAATGAAGCTTTTAAATTTACGTATGTTTTTTGGCACAATATTGAAATGAAGCTGCTTTTTTGCTTTTAATGTAAGCGACTTTATTTTTCGTATATACTTTCTGCGACACTATTATTAAATGTTGATAACCTAAAAAAATTGAACAGTGTCGTGTTGCATGAAACAAAGAAGTGTGAAAATAAGATTGGTAACTAGATTATTTTTACATTATAACTGTACTAGTAATATACACGTCATGTGTACACTCAACGGTATGTGATAGGGCTGTGTAACTTTTAGGGGCCCTTACAATTTGCCAAAACTGCAAGTTGACAAGTTAGCAAAATAGATCAATCCTGGAAGATTCCTAAATGTAAATAATATATTTACAATTGGAAAGAGAATTCCAAAGAATTTTCGAGTTATGTGATGCTTTTAAATTGGATTCATGTTGAACTTTGGCTAATTTAGAATTAATTATCAGTGTATAACTTTATTTTTCTGTTTTTAAATGCTCATAATAATTAACGGACAAAGTTTTTGGTCACTTTAAAAATACGTTTGATTTGAACTCAGTTTAAAAATTCCTTTTGTCATGTCATGTCGTATACAGTACTTGATAATAATTAAATTAATTCATAATATCATGGCAAGGCTAATTTAATTAACATCATTAACGTGTACAATTGTAAATGTAATATCTAATTAAAATTAAAGTCTCACATTCCCCTTCAAAATCCTCTCGGACAATTCTGGCGTCAATGGCACATATTTACCATTCTCCAGGAAGTAAACATGGTCACTCCCGCAATCTGCAAATCCCTCCTTCTGTAAATTCGCCTTTTTGATTTTATGCGTACTGGTAACCTCGAGGCGGTCCATGATTCTTAAAAACAGTGGTCTAGCGTAATTCGGCAATTTTCTCTGTATCTCAGTGGCCAAGTGTTGCAATTTCGAATCAAAATAGTTTTTATTCCATCCTAAAGCCAAAGCTGCCATTCCAGCCCTCCCCTCAGTTCCGGGGATTGTCACCCCATAAACGGCGACATCCGCCAAATCGCAAATCCGGCTGATGACAAGCTCCACCTGTTGAGTACTCACATTTTCCCCTTTCCACCTGAAAGTGTCTCCAGACCTATCCTTGAAGTAAAAGTACCCGAGATCGTTCATCATGAGTAAATCTCCCGATCGGAAATACGAATCTCCTTCTTTAAACAAATTTCTTAAAATTTTCTTCTCCGTCGACGCCTTATCACTGTAGCCTTCAAAATTCCTCAGAGGATCCTTTGGATAAATGCGACCAATCAGTTCACCAGGTTCGTTTGGCTTGCACTGCATAGCGTAACCTTTGACATGGTCCCTGATAATTTCCCCGTCTTCTGTGACCCTCATAAGTTTATAGGGCGCCAATGAGTACGCGAGTCTCGGAATGAATCCGCAGGCGCCCGGTTCTCCATCAATGTTCACCATATTACAATTTCCCTCAGTGGAGCCATATAATTCCTTGATATCGGAAATTTCAAATCTTTGAACAAAATCTGACCACAGATCCTTTCTGAGTCCCAGGCCGAATAATTTTCGAACTTTGTGGAGCTTGTCGAATTTCGATTCTGGTTGGCTATACAGGTACCTGAGTGTTTCGCCTATGTACTGTGCCACTGTTACATTGTATTTACAACAATCACGCCAAAAATTACTCGCTGAGAATTTCTTCCTTAAAACGATCGACGTTCCATTGAAGAGTGCTGTCCCCAGACCGACCATTCCGGCGGTGGTGTGGTACAGTGGGAGGGCTATGTACTGAATGTCGGAATGTTTAACCTCCATCACGTGAACGGAACTATATCCAGCAAAAATGAACCTGGAGTGTTTTATGAGAGCCGCCTTGGGAAAACCAGTGGTACCCGAGGTAAATGAGTAGAAGAGGGGATCTTCAAAATTAATTTTGATTTGAATTTTTTCCGGGTTAAATTCTGGTGACGCTTTGGTCAGCGCCGAGTCGAGATCAGTCTCATGGAATGTTTCCAACAAATTTGTGACTTCGGGTTTCGAGTTTAATTTGCAACATTTTTTCGCACAAAATAAACGTGCCGGCTTATAACCCAGAGCTATAACGTCCTTCAGCGCTAACAATTGACATAAACATTTACATAATTAAGTTTAATAATATTGTAATTGTATTATTAACTACCTTCAGATGCTGTAGCTTCTTCGTAAATGATTCCTTTGTGCGATAGAAGTTCTAGGACATGCTTCAGCGACTCTTGTTTGAGATTGATGTTAATCAACGAAGCCATTACGCCTATCTAAGAAAATTGAGGAGATTTAATCAAAATTAGCGTGAAATAGTGGATAGTTAACTTTATGTACTGAATTATAATTTTATTTTATTGGTGTATTTATTTTTATTACTTTGCTTAGACCCAGCCACGTGGCAATGTACTCAGGACGGTTTTCCATGATAAACGCGACTTTGTCCCCTTTCCGGTAGCCCTCATTGTAAAAATAATTGGCAACTCTGTTTGTATATTGCCGAACCTGTAATTGAACATCATTATATACTTGATGTGAAACTTAACTTTGATTTTTAAAATATTCCTTTCCCCCAATATATACTTGAAGAAATGTCCACTCCTCGTCTTCAAAGTAGAAGCAAACTTTGTCTGGATATTTTCTTGCGGTGATATCAAACAAGTCTGAAACTGTTTGATTCTTCCATCTTGCCGATTTACAGGCGGTCTGCAGTGAAACTAAACATTTAAGTCCATGGAGGTCTCTTGGAAGGGTTTTAATGGTGGACAGAATTAACGAGAAGTATTTAATACAGACAATAATTAGCGTTGCAATTAATGCATACAGTAAACTTTGAGAAAGCAAGGCTTCCATTTTTCACCTATTACACAGAATTGCAATGAAATATGGAATGTTCGTGTAAAATGTAAATTGAATTTATGGCTGGACACATACGACTTAGACACATTTGTATTTTGGTCACTTTGTTTTGTATATCTGACGCACGCTTTATTAACTAAAGTGACCAGCTTCACCTTAAATTACAAACTAGAATTGTCACTTAGTGAAAATGTTTAACAAATCTGCCAATTGTAATTGCAGCACTGTATAGAAACAGAACTCGAATTAACTGTTAATCATTAGTTAAATTTTGGCTTGGTTAGTTAGTCGATTTCAAAAGTCTATGTATTTTATTGCGGACGTTACAAAATTTTGTGTATGCATTATTATACAATTAAAATTGGAATGAGCTTAAGTTTTATTAATGGCTTACGAATGGCTGGCTAATGAAATTTAATTATCTGTCTTTAATTGTTACCTACAATTAACACAACAATGACATGGCACAGTAAAACACAAGTCCACGGTCGCGCAGTCACGGCTCATATGATTTTAAAACTTCATGGTTTGTGACTATGTATGCAATGTAGGATGTATGTGACCCTTCTGATATTCACATTTACTTGCAAACATCATTTACATACGTATCCAATCAAATAGTCAAGCAAGTCAAATTCAAACTCAACGCAGCCACTAACTAAAAAAGCTTTACGTATAAACAGGATTTCAACATTTTCTCACACACAACATCCTCATTTTTACTTCACTGATAATATATCATATAAAATGAGCAATCTGCCAGTTACGCTGTAACTGTTACAGTATAATATAAAACGCAGCTTTGTAGCAGGATCGTTAAATTACCATATAAAATCCAGTCGAGTCTCAAGTTGAGAGTCTCAAGTTGAAGGAGCCTATAAGCACGTACATTGTACCTACATTGTACAATAGCAGCTAAAAAGAGCGATCTCAAATTCTCACAGTCACACTTCAAGTTTCAGTGTCACTAAAATTGCCAACATTCATTTCATCTCGTTTCATTGCTAGTTTAACTAAATATTAACAAGTTAACAACTAAACTAACACAACCTCGACTCAGTTCAACTCAAGTGTTGCGAAAGAGGCCGCGAGTTAAATGGAAGCATGCATTTCTATAATAAAGGTTCATTGATATGCAAGTGAAGTCTGCATGGCTTGGATTGAAATGATTTATAATAAACTCTTAGGAAAATGATAGGTCTGACCATTAAAGCATTGATTAGCTTTTCTATATTGCAGCTCGTTTTATTTTGATTTGTTTTAAACGTTTCGGTCTGGTTCGTTCGGTTTTTCGTAAATTGTTCCGTACGTTCCGTCTTCATTCATATTAAGACAGAACACATAAAATTACTTAAATAATTAAGATGTGTTACTGGCCCTTTTTTTGATTTGCATCGTTCGATGTTGAGTTTGAGTTGTTAGTAAATTATAACAATGCTTATGTACATAATCAGGAAGGAATTGTTTTTTGGGAATTTTTATTGCAATTTTCTCATGCTGGCTTTGGCCACGCTTCGATGGTTTCAGCTTCAGTTCACTAACATAACACTCTTTAATTCCCATCCCTTACTTTCTTCTACAAGTTTTCGTTATTTTGCGATGAATTTGGATTATGCAATTCATCTGGTTGTGTTTGTACGAAACCTTGAATTTGATATCTTTTTTTATATCAAGCTTTTTTTAAACAAAATAAGCCTCTTTTATTCATTTTTCTCAGCTTTTGCTCTTTTCATTTCTTTTTGTACTTTTGTACCCAGAAAGCTGAAAAGTCATGCTGCAACAAAAAATGCCAAGAAACCTCATGTGTATGTGAATGCAATACAATTATCCATTATTTTTTAAATTATTACGACGTAGAATTCGATGTTAGTCAGCAGTTCCATAAAATATGAAATACAATAAGCAAAGCACTATGATGCAATGCAGAGTTTTACGTAAAAAACTTAATGATTCATGAATGAACAATGGACAATGTTTGTTTTTAATTAAATCAACTCAACTTGATATTTTTTGTAAAAAGTAAATAAAATGCCTTGTGAAGCTTTATTTAATTGGAATGAGCCGATTAATTAAGGGTTACAAACTTGTACTGTGTATTTATACGGTGGCTAACAATGTATCAAAAATATTCACCACTTTCGTAGCTTAGACCAAGCAGGCATCTTACAATTTAATTGAATTGCATGGTTGAATGAAGTTACTGTTTCAGCTATGAGCTAGCGTTACACTAGAAAAAAACAGTAACGTTGTTACATTGTTTTTGTTT
The DNA here is from genome assembly GCA_021029165.1 of Cyphoderus albinus. Classification (NCBI taxonomy): domain Eukaryota; kingdom Metazoa; phylum Arthropoda; class Collembola; order Entomobryomorpha; family Paronellidae; genus Cyphoderus; species Cyphoderus albinus. The sequence goes on along the minus strand of VYYJ01001375.1, from coordinate 9,609 downwards.
GTGTTATCAATCTTATACATAGGTCAGTGTTTAAAAACAGCAATCAAATCATACATGAATGATTTTAGACTCCGATACGTAAAATGATTTTACGAACGATATTAATGAATGAATGATAATATGCTTATGATAAATGAAAGTTACTTAACTAAAATAAGATTTTTTCCTTTTTTACCAATTCTAACAATTTTGCATTTATTCTTTCTTCACTTCAACTTTATCAGAACTAGAATCCTCCATTGCTATCCGCATAGCAGCACCAAGCTGCTTTTCACTCTCCTGACCTGCCGCGGTGGGCACCACAACCAGAAGTCTTTTCTTTTCCATACGCTCCACTTCTTTGAATTCATACACGGGGTAAATCTTGTTACAGGGTAAAAGCAAAACGGCTCCAAAAATGAAGGTCGCTCCGACAGCAATAGAATATTTGAAGATGAGGGAGATTAAGCTGGAATTGTATCTATCGGCAGCCCAGGGACTATTTCCAAAATGATCAATTTTTAGTTTCGGATTTTTAAAATTTCAGGTGTAGCATTAATTTCGTACTTGGTAAAATTCGTCATCGCCATCATCAAGCTAAGCGCCCCCAGAGCCAACACCACATAAAAGAAAGGCCAAGAGTAGCCCACAGCCTCCGTCTCATCGTCCCACACTTTTAGCTTATCAATGGCCTCGACCAGTTCCTCTGGGCTGGATTCCTCATCGGGAAAAACTGGCACCCTTCTTTTGCCTGGTGTGACGCGGTTGAACAGCACTGACAACGGGGCCGCCTTAGAGCGAGGTCCATGCACAAATGCGAAGTAGAGCAAGGAGAGGACGACGAGCAATCCGTGCATAAAATCCTGAGAGACGAAAGTAGACATCGTAGCTTCCGGTTTGCACCATCTGCGTGTGAAAGTCGTCCGATACGTTCAACTCTCTTGGTCTGAGTGCCCAGTTGCAGCGTGGTCGAGAATGGACATCTTTAAAAAAGTATTTTCCCCTAGAGTCTTTTATAATTAACTGCAGACTGCAGGTATTGGATTTATATAAATAGATACTATTTACTGGGTTATGTACTGGGTGAATTATACAGAGCGCTCCAGACAAAGCAGAAATTGAAAAGCGTCAAGACCGCCACTTGCAACCAGCCTGTGTACGGAAATCGATTTTGGAAGCGTTTCCGGAAGCTCATGATAATCATCAAGAGGATAGCCACGAACAGGGACACGCCAATCAAGGTAATATGTATATAGTCTAGCTCCAGGTAGTCGCCGACTTCAGGAGTCACAAAAATGTATTTATTTTGACTTCAAAATTACTTTGTTTATTAATTAATTACCATATATCATTTACCATATATTTCCCCGTCTTTACAGTTATCATAGGGCCATTCATCCCTCCCCTCCGGGAACTGCCTCACCCAGCTGAAGTCCCTGCAGATGGAGAAAAAGATCAGAAAATCCACAAGAAAAACTATGCCTGTGGCCGTCCAGTAGATAAAGTTGGCCCATTTGCCTCCACCAGTTTGGTTATCCATGACCCAGAGCTCCACAAGGTCCATCATGAAGACAACCTCGATCATACTGAAGATGAGGTGGGAAATGTTTCCCAAGATGCTGCAGATGAACTCGAAAACACCCTCGGGGTCACGAGTACCATCGACGCAGAGGAAGTAGAAGAAGAGGAGTCCGGTAAGGGCCAAATACTTGTAGAGCCAAAATCTGAAAACAAAATCCAAACGATTTTCATAAAGACTTTTTCATTAATGAATGAATTATGATTTTTTACCCCTGGTGAATTTTCGCCCTTTGCGGAGAATGCTTGGTGGATTTCACAAACACCATGATGAGGCTGTTGAAAAGCATTAGTGTTGCAAAAGCATAGAAGCACCGGTACACCATGAAATATCCAGCGTGTGCTTTACAGCCTCCATTTGCATGCTCATATCGTATCAATTTGTCTTTTTGACACGGATAGAACTTTAGTAATTAAAGAAAAATCATCGTAATACATAATATTATGCGGATTCGTTAATCAATTAATTGATTTAGTAAATCCTATTTTCTTTACAGCATCTATTGCAGTAGCCTCCATTGTGACACCTGTGACGGGCCAAGGTATGATAAAAAAGCAGGCCAAGAGTGAAACGATGCCGAGCATGATGAAATACATGACCTTCGTGGCAATCGAGGCGACAGAGAAAGGTCGAATGCAGGAGAGGCAGCAGCATTTTTTGCAGGGTGTGCAGAGACAGAGAAACGAAACGGGATGCGGACCCACAAAACTCTGTAAAAAATTAATTCCAAATTTCGAATTTCTTTTTAGTATTGAGTTAGTTAAATTTTTCTTTCATTACCCCATAAATTGCATCGTGGGCAAAAACCCTCATAATCGAGTTGCAACATTTTTGGCAGCAGCCTTCCTTTTCATTCGTCTTCGCTTCTTCGCCAAGCTCACTTCTGCGGCTGCTACTTTTTCGCCCGATGGAACATCTTTCTCCTTGTCGCCCTCTATTTCTTTTTGTCACTTCCTGTTTTGGTGGCGGCGTTGGCGTTGTCGTCGGTGCCGTTGAAGGAGCGGCGGTTGCAGGCTGCGCCTTTTTGTTTTTGCCTGCCATTAATTAAATTTTAACGAACTAATTAATTAATAGCGTTAATATTTATATATTTATCTACTCCTAAAAGTATCCTTTAAAGCACTTTCATCAAAGTTTGTCCAAGAATGTGCAGCCAAAATATTTCTTAAACCGGTTATGGTGTACAGTTACCCTTGGAAATCATTACATAATCTTCATTAAATCAATAGTAATGGGACTTGAATCCTTTTTAATTTCTGAAAATAAAATGCCCTATGTTGACAGCGATATTTGTATCTTCTACGAATGGTTCAATCACTGAATTCTTAATAATAATTGATTAAATGAACCACCAAAAATACCTAAGACTGTTAATGGGTAAGCAATTAATGAAGTGAGTCTTATGACCATTTCAAGTAATAAAATCGGAGAAAACTTTATTACGCATTTATTTATTACGGTGAGATCGTCTTTAAAAATGTTTTCGCCTTTAACTATTTATAACACATGCACCACAAATTACAATAATTACACTCACAATTAATTTTATTAATATGACAGCTTGACTTTGATCACTTAAGATAAACCTGAACAAATAATATTTTAATCACATTAATCAACAAATTATCAATTTCGCACAGATTTGGGGTAAATTCAAAAATTATTATGTAACCTACGATTATTACAATACTATTTACAAATGCTTTTGAATACAAACTCATATTAAGATATTATTAAATCATAATTGTACTAAAGGAAATATTTGTATTTAAAAACAATTTAACACCGATTTTTAAAAAAATAACTCAAAATGTATTTCTAACCTAAAACACAATTTGAAGTTTTTATCCATGTTTTTACTAATTTTTATATTATTATTATTACCAAATCTAAAAGTCATAATTAATATTAGATTAAAAATTTTAAACTTTGATCACTGTAACATACTTTTAAGACACATAAAGAATTTATTTTACAAAGGTTTTACACAATTTAATTATAGTTAAACCTGGTTTAAATTAATGCCTATGTACTTTAATATTTTTTACCATTAACAATCCTTTCCAAATTTTAACCACAAAGACAATAGATTTTAAAAGTTATTTATGCACAATCTTAATTTTACTTAATAACAAAGCAGATTTTATTTTATTTTTGCTACATAATAATTTTTTGTCAAATCTAAAACATTTCACTGCTTTAAACTTTTCTTCTTCAATTTAATTATTTACCTCTGGCGGATGCCAACATCCCAAAGAATCCGAACACTCCACCCAACAACTGAAATAAAAACAGGATTTATTTTATTTAGTGCATTTAGTTCGAACTAGGTCAAAAAAATTAGATAGTCACAAAAGTTGAAGAGTCACCCCTAGGCAAAACGGCTCATTAATAAGGAAGCCATCCTTCCCAACCCCAATGGGGTATGTGTCAAGTTCATGCACGAGGATTCTAAGTGAGATGTCTTCGCCGTCAACATTGATTGTTCCATACGTTTCCTTTAGTCTCTTTGCACACAACAACGATGCCTGTCCCTGGAAGCATAACAATATTTCAAAATATTTTACTAAGTCAACAGAGAGCAAATGTATTTCAAAAAAATATTTGTTAAAAAATGATTACGCACGTAATCATGTATTTTGCAACTGAGCACATAAAAGAGGATGGCTTTCAATGCACATAGAAAGTACACCAAATTTATCAGGGCGAATGTTTCTTTTTCTAAAACCTCTCCCAAGAGATAAGTAATAAAAAAGAGATGTTCAGGAATTGCCGCTCTTATTAGTGTTCCAAAAGCTGCGTTGAATTTCTGTCGATGTTTCATTAGTTTTAGAATTCCTCGAACTTGATTTTTTGCATCTTCAATGTTTTTGGCGATTGGTTCACAAATCGTAGATACTGACCTTGCCTCAATAAAAAATGTTATTGCATTTGACAAAATAATATCCAGAATGATAAAAGTTTGTAAATTGGAGCAAAAGCAGAAGAACGCATCAAAAAGCCCAAAGAGAATATGTTTTCCCGTCCTGACTCTAAACTTAGACTTCAAAGCGTTGATGTTTGCATAGCTGGAAGGTGTCCATACAAAAATCCCGATTGCAAAGTAATAAGCATGAGTATCTAGCAACCATTTGTTCACACCCCAACCTAGAATGCCTGCAATGCCTCCTCCACAATCGGCGGTATACAAAATTGCAGATGCGATTGATGATGTTATTAGGCCAAATGTGATGATTTTTACCTAAAATACAAAAACTTGTAAATGTATTTTTCACAGTGGCCTTACGCTTTGATTTGAAACATTACAGTAAATATGCATTACCATTCTGGGAGAACTAAGCTGGTCCTTGCCTTGTGACTCGTTGTTCATTTCTCGCAAATGGCACAAAAGTTTGCAAAATGGAGCGTCACGGAATAAAAACCACAAATAAAACAGCGCTTGTATTAGCTCCATGGTATTGTATCCTAATTCAATGAAACTGTCCAAATTCTGATGGTACAAGAGGCCGACGACGCACAGCTTAGTGATTAAGAAATAGTTGGTGAAAGCAGAAACGTTTAATACCACGAACAAAGCCTGTCCAAAATTTAAAAAAGTAATTAAGTGTTGTCTTATTACATTTATTTGCGTATGAAAATGAACATAACAGTTAAAATTTCAAAAATACTAACCAAAGACAAAATAGTTTTGGTGCAGCCCCAGAATCCTCCGCTCTTACATTTCCAAAATTTTGTTTCCGGCTGGCCATTTACAGGGACAAGGCGGATTGAATGAACACTACCAATATACGACTCCCCATAGGAGCCGACACTCTTAGCTGATTGTGGCCGGAACGCGTTACCAGCTTCGCCAGCTTCCCCCATGTCATCATCGTCAACTACGACATTGTGTTGTCGTGTAAGTCGATGTCGAAGTTCGATTGCTTGGCTGGCATTGTTCGCTAAACTGTCGAGATCCATTGTGTTTCCGGTGAAAGAGAAAATTTTATCCGAACAACCTTTCAGCCTTAGCGTAAAACTCCAACTGAATGCTTCATGCAAATGAGTGACATGATGGTTACGCATTTCTTAGCTCCTGGAAGTGACTGGACATTACTTCATGGGTTATGTGATAAAGCATACTATGGGTATATTACAAATTCAAAGGTAGACAAACTACAGTAGAAAAAAATTGTGCAAATGGACGAAGGCACCCAGTATCAACACAAAATAATCGCCTTCTTAAATAATTAAGGCGAATCCATACCCCCTGTGTCGACTTTGTAATCCTGCGTGTAAATGTTCAAATGCTCATTTTACATAAACATTTATTATTATTAAATACAGAGCGGTGTAACACAATATTTGGCTGACATGATGGACAAAGATATAATACAAAACCATGCATCTTGAGCCTGTGCATATATAGCCTGCATTACCATTGTCAATTATCCAAGTCAATTTTGTATTCATTGTGCATTTTTATCACACTACATTGCAGTCGGTGGTGCTTGTTTTCAAACAATGAAGGCAGTTCATTTATTGTGCATCACTATACTATACTAGTCTAAACATACTCCATGTATGATTAGATGTAATGGTATTGTGACATATCATAGTGTAATAGTAATAACGTCCAATCTGTTTGAAAAAATAAAATCTAACATCATAAGGCATAAGCCTCAGTTCATCAAGTTCTGGTTTGTTCGATTAGTAGCATGAAATATTCTGAGTGTTCAGAGTCTGATAATGTGTCTTATTTCTTGAGAGAAATACATATTGTTTCGTGTGACGTTTGTTTACCCGGGAACAAAACTTTCACATTTACCCCCACATGATATATTTATGCACGTGGTTTAAATGACTGCGTCTTCGTTCGTTCAAGTTGAAAATAATAATAATTTGTATCTTGAAGGTACGGTTTGGTTCTAACAACATTGTTTTAGTTTCATTTCAAAATGTCATTTATTTACATTGTTTAAGTTGAGTTATCAGAATTAGGTTTATTTTTATAAACTATTGTAAATAATATCGAAAGTAAATTGTGGACTAAAAATTGAGTGATATTTGAGTCAAGATTTATTTCAGATTTTTGAATGCTTTGTTGCCAACTTCCAATCTATCATTGTTTAACGACATCAATCCGGTTGTACTTGTTTCTCGTTATTTAGAAACATTTAGGAGCCGCAAACGCTATAAGTACAAAATAAAAATGTGCATCACTGCTGATAATGTAAACTAATGCAAATTTAAATTGCCAGTTGTATAGTATTTGAGTTTGGTCTGAATGTTGGTGCGGATCAAGCAAGCAACAGCCCGCTGTTATTTTTCCACAACAAAGCCAGCACTGGCAGCATCGTCTAGCAATGATGCACCCACTGCTACTTCCGATCACCATAAACATAAACGTTGCAACATGATGCAACGCAAACAAACAGGCAAAAAAATTGAAGGCACACGCAACAAACCTACCCGTCACGATTGAATAGATTCCAGTAAACGCAAATGTTTTGAAGCATTAGTTTTGAAGCGCTAATGACAAAACATCTCCATTAATAATTTATGCAAACTAGTCGTATTTGACGATTTTGTCGGTTTATGGTTACGTGCAATGTAAATGTTCTAATGCTCAATGCTCATCTTACAGAAACACATTTTTATAAAATACAAAGTACTGTAACATTATATTAGGAAAATGATGCATAGGAGAAGATGTCATGGGTTTGTTTTCCCCCTGCATTTGAACGTTATTTTATTGATTCATGTTGGATATTTAGATTCTAGTGTATATATTTTGCTATTGTAAGGAAATGTGAACCAAATTTCAGCAATGTTCAATTGATGGCGTTTGCAGGGAACATTGTGCGTTTCAGTAGAATCCTCGTTTATTGGGGTCCAAGTTCACAAGAAGGTCATTGTTACTTTTCTCTACTGCCCACATCAACAATTAATTAGCGACGTTGACCCGGTTTTTTAGTTGTAGCACCTCTTGCTGCAGAGCCTGTGCCCCCCGCCTTGGAGAACAAAATATGCTTTGATTAATTGTTAATTTTTATTTATCATTTACTTATATACGTTTCGATGTGTTACAAGTATGTGAATATATGAACTTATTTACCAAAGTTGACACCACGGCTAGCAGGAAAATAAAAGCAATCAGAAATGCTTGTTTCATGGTTGTGATTTCCTACGTGGACGCGTTTTTTTCAAGGCTTCAGACTCAAATTGATTTTGTTTTGAAGTTTGCTGCTTCGATCTTCAACGTTTATTGAAATTTACAAAGACTGGTTAGATAATGACTTCACACTTCGCCTCTTGTTTCAATAATGAAGCATCATTAATTAGTTCAAAAGTAATATTTCTTCGAGAGGAAATGATCATCATTTCTTTTATTGTAAAAAACTATTAAATTAGACATAATCGTTATCTTGCAAGCCCACTTAATCCCTCGTATAAATAATTTAACAACATCATAATAGTTCCATGTGCGTACGAACGGCTGCAATAAAATAAACTGGAACATCCGTGTATTAAACCTATTATCTGAAAAATCGTCAAACATCATCGTTGTCAATTATCAATGTCGGTGATATTGACAGTGAGGTGAAAGTATTAAATGCATCAATGATTTTAATGTTCATAATGCTTAATTTTTAATTGTTTAATGTATCCTATGATAATAAAAGAAGCCGATTTGACTTTATTTTTCGGTTGTTTGATTATTCGCCATTCGCCACAAATAAATATTTATTGCATAAAAGGCTATAACATAATGCACAATGAGTATGACGATATTGCACTGAGTTGGAGTAGACATTATCTTCCGCTTTGTCATATGGGAGAGTGTGCGTTATTTCCAGTAGAATTTCAAACCCGATTGTAATAGCACCCTGTACTCATGAATACCGACAACATCTTTATGTGGCTTTTACTCTTTTATTCATTAATACCGCACTATACTGTAGTCGGCAGTTCATGTTGTCAAACCAATGAAGGCAGTGTAATATTATTGTATCTCTAAATAAAGTTTGAACGTACTTCATGTTTGATATCAATATTACAATAATGATACGTGTTTTGCTGTGCAAATGATGGTCGTAGAACACAACAGAAACTACGATGAACGACTCATGCATTTGTCTTAGACATCATTTTCAAGCGTGGCAACTTAGGTAAGCATCAATGTTAAAAATGGTAAATACGAAGAAACAAAAATAAAGCGTGATATGCGGTTTGAGTAAACTTGTTAATAGAAATAATCATGTTAATGACCAAGTCTAATGAATTCTAAACTTGTTCGAATGAATTTCATAGTTAAATTCAGTATCAGGCCTTTTAAATCTTCCTTCGGTGACAATTCTGTTTCCAGCTAAAAATGTATTTTTGCTTTTGTTTGTTATGAACTAACTTTAACTACTTTTATAAAAACTCAATAGGCTACATTTTTATTTCCAATCATTACTGCGATGTTCTAAAACTAGTCTCACTTTAGTTGTAACATGGATTCAACAAACTATCATGAAAATAGAAATATTTTTTACTTTCCAATAAATGTTCACCTCGGATGCTTTAATGTACTCCTTTCGTACGTTTACGTGGTCATCGATTTACGTCACAAAAAATAATCATTTATTAACTTAAAAATATACTTGTAACAACATGGCTTATGTTATCTGCTCAATTTGTTTCATTTTCATGCTTTCAAATTTGTCATTTATATGGATTGAGTTGAGTACGGAAGCATTTGGTTTCCATTTCGTTTTTGCAAACTATTGTAAACGATATGAAATGTAAATTGTAGTATTGTGCTATGAGACATTATGAGTGATATTTGAGTCATCATCTAGTTGGTCCAAGTTTTTTGGAGTTTTTGTGTGTCAAGCTTCCAGCCCACGATAATTTAGCGACATCGGTTCGGTTTGTTAGTTGCAGTACAGTTGGATACACTTAGTGGTGAGACTGAGGGGTCTCAAATTTTTTTTCGAATTTCTGGTCGAGATAGGTATCAAAATGACCGGAATAACACACTGCTAACGAATCTGAAATAAAAAGTGAAATTAATTTGATCGTTT
>VYYJ01001374.1:0-31699 GCA_021029165.1 Cyphoderus albinus | reverse complement strand
AGGAAAAATCTTCCAGTGACGACCTTGGCAAACTTAATGGAGTCACTGCCTCAGAGAACGGAAAAGACCAAACTAAATGGATTTCGAACAACCAGCTTTTGACTCATTTGTGTGCCAATTTTTGTTACCCTACGTTGCCTCTGCTTGAAATAATTAATGCTTGAAAGTTTATTGCAAAACTGTGTTACTTATTAAAAAACCACTCTTTACCGTCTGGTCCAGAGATCATTCATTTTACAGCATACTACCTAGCTAGACCATGATATTTTTGTAGGTTCAATAAATTTGAAATAAGTTTCATAAATTGCTTTAAAAATCTTTTTCTTCAAATGTTCAAAACTTGATGAAATCCTTGGTTTATGTCGCGTGATTTCTTGGCCCAGACGGTATATTATGCAGGCCAGAGAGCCAAAATAAATAAAACGACGAGGTCACAATAATCTAGAGAGAAAGAATCTTTGAAAACTTAAAAATTTTTGGTTCGACACACAAATTTTCGCGTTCACCTATCATCGGTTCCGTTAGATTTACTACGCTAATGATGTACGTGGGATAATATTATATGTGAGAGAAAAAAAAAACTGGGGGCTTCTATATAGTAGGGTAATGACCATCATCATTGAGATGAGGACACCATATTGATGATGATGAAGATGATGGTCATCATGAGAAGAAAGAAGAAGAAGAAGAAAGATGTGTGATTAGAGAGAGAGAGATGCAGGTGAAGTCAAAGTATTCAGCAGTGTAGTAAAAAACTAAGTGTCAATCATCATCATCAATAGAATGTATTATACACATCATGTGTACGAGGTAGTATTGAAGAGAAAGAAATAAACGACCGTTCGGTTCATTCGGTTCAAAAAAAAAAAATTATTCTGTTTCTATTCTTCGTTTTATCTCTAAGCTCTGCTCTGCTGTGATTACTTTAACCAACAACACGTCAGCAACAACAACAACCACCACCACCACGACCACTTTTTTTTCTTCTTGGTATGGTATTTAGTTTGTAATATAATATTTTAGAAGAAAAATAAAATAGACCCATATCAACATTATTATTCTATTCGGTCAAGTTACATAGGAGGAGTCAAAAACTTGACCAAAGAGAATGATGATTAATATGGGACTCACTGTATATGTATATACGTAACATTAAAACTAGATGTTTTTTGCAGCGATACACATTTCAGAAGAAGAAACGGGGTCTTTTATTTCGTCTTCCTTTTGTTGCAATATTATATATTACGGTGTGTGTAGCAGCGTTTTTTTTTTGCATTTCCTGAAATAAAAATTACAAGAACTTGTCCCGCCGGGTTTCTTTTGTGTGTCCATTATTGAGTAACAGAACTTTTTTATTAGTACATTTTATTTTATTTTTTAATTTTCGTTGGGCGATTAATTCCCTTGATTTTATATTTCTTCTTTTGTTTGTTGTGGTGTCCTTAAATAAAAACTGAATGGTTGTTAAATGTGATTGATTTTTTGTTGTTGTTGCTAATCTGAGCGTCTGGTTTTCCGCAACACACCTTGAAAATAATGGAAAACCGCTTGGCCACTTGACCGTTGAAGGGTCGTTGTTAGTTACATAACAACTGAGAACACTGCTACAATGAGGAAAGCATCAATGAGTCAGTAGTATTTTATAGTAATTTTAACTTTCATTCAGGAAAATTTTGGGTTCCCCGGCATTGGTCATTTATGTTAACTGATTGCGTCAAAAAAAAATAGTTTTAAAAGAAATTTAAAAAAAAAAGTTCACAAAAAGGTACTTCATCTCGGTCTAATGAAGCTGAATAACATAAAAGAAGTTTGTCTTTAAAAGACCTCCTTGAACCAGATGTCTGTATATCACATACAGTGAAAGACATATAGAAACTTGAACGATTTAAAATCGCTATCATTTTGAGAACGGCAAATCAGAAAAAACTATATACGCTCGCGCTCGTTGGCTCTTTCGAGAGACAATAAAGCGATTTGACGTCGACTGATGTCAAGTGTTCTTTTCCGCTACCTCTGGACTGGAAATGCAAAAATGTCATTTTTCAAGTACCTTTCTTTAAAAATATGTATAAAAACTATTTTCCCTTTTGGGCTGCTCCCCATTCCTATTCTCAAAATAACTGCACAACAAAGTTTTTTAAGAGTTGACGAGAACGGTTTTAGAAACCCGGGGTTAAAAATAAAATGAATTTATTGCCCATATTTTTTTAGTACTAGAATTTATCCCATATAGTTTGGTTAGCGCGGTAGAGAATGAAAAGCAAAGATTTTACTACTTCTTCTTCTTCTTCTACTTCTGAACGTAAAACCGTCCGAAAATAAGAAAAACGAAAGTGAGTGAATGAATGGGATGATGATGATGAAGCGGTAGTATCGTATGATGAAGATGATGATAATAATAAAAGTGATTTTGTTTTATGAAGTGTATAATTAACTGTATAGCGCTTTACCACCCCGCAAATTATTAGTTTTTTTACACTATATTATTTATCCTTTTTTTTTTAAAAAAAAAAAGAAACAATTTTTTTCTTCTTCTTTAACATGTATCCGCGTTAAAACCGCTTGGATTTTGTGATTTATGCTGCGTATTTATAAATACCTTTTAGACAAATTTATTTTTTGTTTTCTCGCTCTTTTGTTTTCTTTACTTTTTGTTTAATTTTGAGGAAACGCAATAACTATTTATAATATTAATAATTAGAATTAATTTATTTTATACTGTTCTTTCTAGACCCATCGATCCGTGTACACACACACACAAAAACTAGTATTTAATAAAAAACAAAATTGATTTTTTATTATTGAAAACGGATGAAGTATTTTTGATTTAGCATAATATGATGATTTAAACTAGGGCACAATATGGTTTTTAAAGTAAAATGAAAGGGAATATAAAATGTTGAAAATTTAAAAAAAAAATCTGTTTTTTTTTTAAAACAATACCGTATTTCCCTACATATATTTTAACACATTGCATTAATATATTCTGCTCTTTGCCATTTGTATAATTCTTTTTGTTCTTCACACATTTAAAATACATATGTCGGTGAGAGCCGGGAAAGGTCATATACATCAAAACAACACATAATAACGACACACACGACATACATCTAGGGGGAAAAAAAGAAGAAAGCGAAAGTGAGTGAAATAAATCGGGCACAATGATGTAATAAAAAATTGGTTTTTTCAATTAAATATTGTATTATTCTTCTTATGGTGAACGATTTTCACGTGTGCTACTGATTACTGTTGTATTCGATTAGTCGCGCATACCAAAAAGAACAAAACAAGAGCTCCGTTTATGAATAATTTCTATACTAATATTTTTCATACATTTTCTAATTACACACGCTCGTAAAAATTTATTTTTACATGTCACCACAGGTTAACAAACTTGTGAAAGTAACAATTTTTAATTTTTCACACTTTTCCACGTTAGTATATTATCGTTTATCTGTGAATGAATGAATGTTTGAGTGTGAAGAAAAAAGATGTTTTTTTTTTTTAAATATGGCCCACATGAACAAGGTGGAAAAAAAGCAGAGGTAGGTATATGGTGTGTGTATGTATGTATGTATTTACCGAACAGTTTTTTTTTTAAACGACATTTTTTCGCGATTTGCCTTTGTCTTATTCCCGATTTTTTTTTACTTTTTTCGTTTCTATACACTTTGATTCCTGGTGCGGTATTTAAAAATAATAATACTAATTTGTAATGACGAATTATGTGATGGACACAATTTATTATGTCACTCTCTCGCGCTCTCTCTCTCTGTTTAGCATTATTAATTACCGTTTATCAGTCATACGTTTTTATGTGAGAGAATAAACTGTTTTATATTTTATATGCGGAACATTTTTTTAAAACATATTCTTTACGGTAAACCGAAATAAAAATTATGCATGTGACTTACCGAAAAAAAAAAGACGAAAAATAAAAATCTTTCTCTTATTCCAGCTCCAAATTGTTTTCCAGCACACGCGACACGAGACACACACACTTTCCACCGATATCGCGATTGAGAAGAATAAAAGATTTTTACCAAGATGACATTTTTTTTAAATCACACGAATGCGAATTTTAAATCGATTCTCCCAAGATTTTTATTCCCACCGCTCTCACTGCTGAAGATGACGCCACCGACTTCACCGACGCTTCCTCTGCCGCTACCTCTTCCGCAACACCACCTCTCCAACAACAAATCTCACCGTCTCCACCACCACCACCGCTTCTTCTCTCACAAGAACAACGATAAACCCCGCAATAGCGGTCACTCCTGCTCATGTCGTCGTCGCGAAAATAAAAATAAAAATCCGTTACACTTTAAATTTCACGACATTATCATTATAATGAAGGGTTTAAAATTTGGGAAAAGTTGTTGTTGTTACGTACATTTAAAAATTTGTCACATCACTTCATCTCGACTTTTGCCCGACACTTATCCAAGAAATAAAATAAAAACTCACTCGTTAACTCATTAAAACTGACTGACTGACTGCTGATCACACATTCACATTATAGTACACGCACACACGCAAAGTCACCATTTAAAAGCAATATGATGATGATATTAAAATCTTCTTTCCATTACAGAGTTCATTTTTCTTTTTAAATAGATTTTTTCATGGGGTCATCAGTGTCGTTAAATTGTTTCTTTCTTTTTTGTCCATTTTACAATAATAATAATAATTATTTTAAACCATAATCACGCATTGTCTTTGAATTTATTTTTACTTTCTTTCTTTCTTTCTTTCTATCGCGTTTTTGTTTTTTTCTCACATGCAATGAACGTTTTGAATCTCCTGAGTGTATTCAATATTTATGATTTTTTTTCTCTCTCTCTCTCTTGAATTAGTTTGAGCAATAAAATAAATAGAATTTTAACGTGCAATACATGTGTAAATATGCACTAAATTCAATAGTAATGAATAATTTTTCTGTTGTTGTTGTAGAACGCTATATATGACTGATGCGACTTATCAGGATTTTAACGATTCGGTGTTTGATGAACGAAATATGAGAGGACTGTGAGCACTAACTTTAACAAAAACTGATTAAATTTTTTTTTTTTTTGTGGCGACACGAATATGATGAACATCTATATATCCTCGAGAGTCCTTCTCTCGTTGTGATCACTACTAGTGAGGACGAGGAGAATATTAGAGATGAGATAGTAAGCAGCTCACACATTCACTCTGCCTGTCTGTCTGTTAAACAGCATCTCTTAGCTCTCTCGCTCACCACCACCACAACAAACCAATAATCGAGCTTTGGATGAATTTTTTATTTTCTTTCAATACTCTTTTGGATTTTTTGACGTTATTGAAAAATAATGCTTTTCAATAGTAATGATTTTAAAATAATACGATTGTACTACAAAAAATGCACACTGCACTGCACACACAGAGTTAGTTGCATGCACACTCTTTATAGTAACATAGTGGTCTTGGCGTTGATGGAGTGGTGGGAGTCTCTCTTAAATAATGAATGAATAATATGTGTATATATGAACACACACACACACAGTCGCAGCGTTAAAACCTATTCGAAATATGCAGAAGGAGTAGCAGTAGCGTCCACACACCACACCAGAGACGTCAATGTTAATAACGCTATTATTATTTTTTTTATAAAAGTTTTAAAACGCTATGTATATACGCTTTCAAGTTTTGTTTGAGAGAGGGACGACGCGAACGTGGGCGATGTATAATATAGCGAGGGAGCGAAAAAGATAAAAGACGATTGTTGTGGTAAATATGATGTGTGCGTTAATGATGATGATGGTTGGTGTGTGTGTGGGGGGGGGGGATATAAAAGCTAGATATATAAAACGTTGAAGAGGAGTGCCTAATAACGTTGTCAGAGAAAGAATAACGTTTTCTTATTGTAGACTAGTGGTTTTTTGAAACACGGGGGTTTACTTTACTTAAAGGGGGTTTTATCATTTTTATTTTTATTTTCTTGCAATAATGCCCAGCAGGATGCGAGGGACTGCAAAACACCACCAACACCACCACCGTTTTTCTGTTGATGATGATTTCGATGAGGGGGTGAGTACGAATATTTTTGAGAATAATGCTGCAGCGGTATAGCAGGAGCAACACGGTAAGGTGGTACGATGATGATAAGTTCGTGTGTGTTGCAAATATATATACGTATTATTGTTATCTTATGTTTGTCGAGAGAGAGAGAGAGAGAATGATAAGCAGGTGAGCGGATGAGAGTTTTTTTTTGCTATAAATAAAATAAAATAAAAAAATTTTGCCTGTTCTATGAATTCCTTTTTTTTTTTGTATGGCCGATAATTTTTATTATTATTATTGTTAGTTTCAATTTATATATAACAGTCTCGTTGCTGAAGAATATTTTAACAACTCACTTTTACTTACTCACTCACTACTCACTCACAGGTGTTTCTTTTTTTTTAAATTGTGGGTTTAAATACTAGTGACGTGTACACACATATACAGACGCACACAGATTCGAAGTGATTCAGATTCTTTTCATTTTTTTTTCATGAGCTGGTCGTCATGTTTCACTTTTATTTTAACAATACTTACATATCGATTATATATATGTGTCGATGAACATGATGATGATGAGTAGAGTCTCTGTTTAATAATATCAGTAGCATCAGCATCAGCCACAACAACAAAAGTTAAATGAAAAGAATGTTATGTAATGATAATAACGTGTGTGTCGAATGGATAGCGGCGGCGGCGATGGGGGCAGCGGTAGTAGTGGACATGTAAGGACGAATATTATGTAGTCGAGGAAGAGATACACAGATGAACGAGAACGAGCAGAGACTTTGATGATAATAATAATAATAATATTTTGAAGTTGGTCGTTCGCTGTTTTAAAAAAAAATTATTATTATTATTATTATTATTATTATTATTACTCTTCCATTATTGTTGGTGATCTTGGTGAGTAAGCGAGTGAGTGAGTGAAGAAGCTCCTCTTGCTTCTTCTTGATGATAATAATAATAATAATGATGATGATGATGATGATAATTTTGGTCTGGTTCGTTTTCTGCCGTGTGTGTGTCGTGCTTTTTTTAAACAGTAGATATAGTGTCAGAGAACTGGCAGAATAAGAGTCAGTGCCACTATATTATTATTATTATCATGATACTCTCTCATCATGAATGATAACAATAAAAAAAAAAGTTTTTATTATTATTATTTCGCATTTCAATACCATCACCAACCAACCACTACCACGTTCATGTGTGTGTGTGTGGACTGAAAACGCTTGTACGAAAAAAAAACTCTCATCGTCCATCTTTTTCATTCTTCTTCTTCTGCGTGTGTATTGTAATGTCTCGGGAGTTTTTTATTTTTGCGAGGAAGAGGCATAAAGAGTCACGTACTCTCGTCATCACAACAACACGGGAGAACGTCGTAGTCGTCGTTGTCGGTGGCGAAGATGGTCGGAGAGTAAAATAAACGAAAACGAATATGGACGGGTTTTTTACGAGAGAGAGAAAAGAGAGAGAGGAGGCACGCAGACGGGTTACGAGAGAGAGCAAGAGGTACTACTACTACTGCGAGCTGTGTGAGGAACACACGGACCTGAGCTCTTTCACTGTCTGATGTATTATAAACAAAATATTATTTCGCGAGAGAGAGAGAAAAAGAAGTCGAAAATTATAACAATAATATGAATGGTAGCGAGAGTGTCTCCTCGTATTCTCGGGTATAATAATAAAAAGTCGGTGAAAATAAGACTTGTTTTGTTGTTGTACACAGAGGGAGGATGACGGAGGTAGGGGAGGATGGGGAGGAGGAGGTGGTGGTGGAGGAGGTGGTGGAGGAGGAGGAAACACGTTACTACTATGTACCTTCGCGATTACTACTGACTCACTGACTGATGAGAAAGAAACCGGACGCGCCAAAGAAAGATATTATTGACAGGGTTGTGAGAAAAAATTTAGTCTAGTTTTTTTTACACTCTTTCTTGTATATTCTTCTCTGGGACTGATATGATTGATAATTATCTACACAACGCCATAGAAACAAAATTTTGAAAAGAAGCTTACCCAGTTATCGATTTAAATTTGGCCGATTTATCTTGGCCCGGACAAATAAATAAGTTTCTCTAAATTAGCCCAAAAAATTGGTACACGGGCCAATTCTGAGTCGCTGATTTCATAAAAAATATAAGTTTGACCCCAACTGGTCACATTTGTACAATATATATGCAAAAATCATTACAAAAACTTTGTGTTTCGGTAATTTTTTATTTTTTTTATGAAATCAGCGAATCAGATTTGGCCAGTGTACCAATTTTGGGACCGTTTAGAGAAAGTTTTATCGTCGGGGCTAAAATAAATACATAGCCCAAATTTAATGCGAAGCTCGATAACCTTTTCTTTGTGCCCACCTAGTAGAAATGCTTATGGCATGACCTTATGTACAGTGCCTTCAAAATTTTGTTTCTATGGCGTTGTATCTACCCTGTATATTCATCATCAGATTGAAATATGCGAAAGAATATGTCGCTAAATTTTATTATTTTTAAATGGGAAACCTGTCAAATATCATGTATAAAAATGCACGTCTAAAATCTGCATGGTTGTCAAACGTGTATTTATTCACTTTATCCGCCGCATTTAATTCAGTGATTTTATGTTCTTTATCGATGTTGACAAATGGGTCGTGGCGGCGGCGAGAGGCTTAACTGTAGACGCTGCGCTGTATTTTATTTTATTTTATTTTATTTTAGGTAAGTGCGCATATCGAGCCTAAGTTTTACTTTTTATAGTTTGGTTTTATTTTATACTTTTAAGTGTTCGTATTAATCCAGCATTGTTGAAAATTCAGCGAAGATGAGTTAATTAATATAGAATCATTGATTTTAAACCAATTGGACACTTTCACTTTAAAATTGCACCATGACTTCATAACATAACACATACCATTCGTACAAAAACGCAAATTACTCGGCCAATACTGAACCGATTTTTCTCAACTCTTTTGTAAAAAGATGCACATTTATGATGTGAACACGATTATCTGGGACCGCCAGTGCCATTTTTTTGTTTTCACATAGAAAATCGCAAAAAACTCAGTATTTTACGTTTTTAGCTGTGAAGGAATCGTCGGAGCAACACCGCATATTGAAATGTGGGTAGTACGCACCCGTAATTTAATGTTCGTCATTTACATGGAAAAAATCTGTTCAGCCGTTTTTGAGATAAGCCCTGTGCAATTTTAAAAGTGGTGCGTGATTTGATACTTAGGCTTCGCCATTTAGCTCCTTTAACGCTTTTTGCCTTTTGACATCCAGCGTAACTATGATACGGTTAACGCCTCGCTTCGCTCAGCGTTAACCTTTAAAGCATCTCGCCTAAGAAAAAGCCACAGAAGAAAAGAAGTGGGGATGAGGAGACGAGGAAGGAAGGAAGGAAGAAGAAGAACACGAAAAAAAAAGAAAATTGGCTATTTTTAACTTTGGATGCAGGCATTATCGTGTGTGTAATACTGTGTAAGCCACTTAAAATAGACACTTCACATTCAACAATCTCCTCGAAGAGGAGATGAGTTTTAAAAGTAAAAATGCATTTATGAGTATATCACTGCTTCCAAATCAAACTCTTGTTGGATGATTATCGAAGTAGAGATGTATGAATGGAGGGGACAGTGAAGAAAGAAATGCGTACAATCCAACCTAAGTAACGTGTAGCTTTATAGCATAAAACTACATTCATTACATACTCAGTTTTTTATTTTAAAATACTATAATGTGCATAGTTTCTCTTTGGAAGAAATACTAGATTTTTTGTATTATTTACAAAGAAAAAAAGTGTGGAAAAAATGTACTTGGAATTAGAGGATTGGGTGCGCTTCTTGCGCACAACAGATAGAGTACCACAACCAGAGCTTCTCCACGTTACGGTCTTAGGACTTACACAATTTCCGGCGACCTTTTCTTTTATTATGACGATGAGTTGCTAAAACGTTCTTTGTGATCTTGTTTTTAATCATTTTTATCTGCCAGTGCCGATGATTTCGTTTGTTGAGATATGAACCATATATAATGAACGGCTTAATAATTTTGGTAGGGAGTTTTGGAGTTTAGGTATTTTTCGAGTCAACGAGTTCGAAGTAATGGAGGTGAGTAAGCTCCTACTTTTTACAATGAAAAATTCACATATGCATTAAATAAGTAAAAACGGAGAAAAAGTAGCATATGGAATCTCTTTCATTTTCATGAGCGTGCCATACTCATTCCCATTCCTCTGAATCACCGGATGTAATGCAAACAATCGCGTTTTATTATTTTTTGTTTATTCAACTGTCCAAAATTGTTACAGTTAAAACAAAAGTATGTAAAAGTTTATATGGTTGTAAAGTTGTTGATAATAAAAGTCATTGTCTGTGTATATTCGTTTTTACATAGTCTAAAGAATGTCTCAAGAAGTAGTATCTTCGTAATTAATACGGTCTTATAATTATAATTATAGCCAACTAAACAGTCGAGAGAGAAAACTTTATAAAAAGTAAAATAAACGTAAAGAAATTTTTATGCTTTAAAGCTGTTGAAAATGAACAAACATTTACATTACAAATGTTTTATTTGATATTATCTACAAAATATTTACGAGCATAGGCGATTCGAGTGGACGCAATTTTTGAAACTAAGAGGATCAATTTACAACATATCCAGCGTTAATATTAGTAGGTATTTAATTACTCTGCTCTTCTCCGTTTCTCTGAAAGAAGAAGAATGTAACAAAAAGAAAAAAAACAGAGAACGAAGAGTGCTTACTTAGAGTTGACTTGATTTCATATGACTGTGACTAACATAAAACATAAACCAAAGAAGACACAAGCCATGTTTCATTTTCATTTCATCCCATCTCCTGTTTCACCGTCCCATCTTGAAAATGTTATCAGTTATCTTGTATACAAAAGATAAGCTTTCTACAAAGTAAATGGAATAGCCATACAGTTCGAGTTTAGCATGGAAGACGTTTCTTGTCAAAGCTGAGTTTGAGTGGACGTGTGCCAAAAGTCAAGAACGCGCAACGAACGCCACAGCGCAAGCTCACACACGACTTCTCTCTTATTTATAAAGTCTTTGTCTTTTAGTACTAATATTTCCATGTCTAATTGATGTATGTATGTCGATGATCCCGAGCTATTTGTTTTCGAGTATATTTTATGACCACAATACACAAAACAATTAATAGAAGGAAACTTTAGTTTGCTATATTGCCTAGCTCGTGCACCTATTTATGTACCAATAACATTTATGTCTATAAATTATAGTGTCGGTGTATCTGTTTGTAAATGTATGAACATTTTTGAATGTGTGAGAAAAGTGAGATGCGTTTTAATTTTGATTCTTCTCTCTGTGTGAAAGTGAGTGATACTCTGGATTTTTTCGAACCCGGCTCTTGAACTCAAATCAAATGTATGTAGAGCAAGCAATAATGTAATTGCAGCACCGACAAATCGAGTGTGATATGTTTCGGAAAATGAAGTGGGATGGATGTTATTTGAAAATAAAGTTGCAGAGTTATCCGGAGTTAAAAACCAGCCTTGCCTTGTTTATTGAATCATTAGCGTGAAGAGAGTGAGGGCTGAGCTGATATGTAATGCGAAAGTGAGTGAGTACTCCAAATCACTCCCGAGTTTCATCATCATGCTCGGAAACACCGGAAACTTAAGCTCGTGTACTTCAAAAGAGCTCGGATGAATGGAGTCCGAAGAGGAGAAGACAACATGTCAAGAAGAGCGGGATGGTACTCGGCATTCATAACTCATTTGTCATCTCACACTTTCATTCCAACCGCGACGAGAATAATAAGCAGATTTTCATTATATGGAATTCACCAAAAATAGCTTTTCAATGAGTAACGCTACAGATATCTAACAGACAGTAGTGCATGGATAATTTATTCTCATCTCATAAAAAAGTCAACAATCGAAAATTACAATTATTACAAAAATTGGTTATTTTACAAATGCAATAGTTTACAAAGTAATTTACATACTCAATTAACTCAATAAAAATATAAAAAAGTATGAAGAGCTCTACATCAGAGCAATCTGTTGCAGGAATCACCACCTTTCTCTTTCGAACTTTCCAACTTGGCAATTCTGCTGCCAAACTGCATGGCCCTTTTTGGAAATAAAGCCAATGATAAATACTGCTCTCCAAAGAGTTGTGCACCGGAAGCCCGCAAAAGAAGCTTTTCCCCTGTTCCTCTTTCTCCCAGTGGTCCCACATTAAGCGGACAGCACTTGACCCAGAGGTCACATTGACTTGTGAGGAAATTTACAACGGTCTCGTCTAGATAAGGCATTCGGGGGCAAATGCCATGATCTGAGACTATTCGGTTGTCTCTTCCCATATTTCTAATCGAAATCCTGTCAATTTCCATTTGCATCTCGGACGCCAGACCTAGCCACCCGGACTTTTCATAGGCACTTCTGTGACGTCCATAGCCACCTAGTAATTCATCAGCACCAGATCCCAATAACACCACTCGAATAGGAGATGAATACGATTTTGGAACTGCTTCATATGAAACCTCATCATTATCACAGTACAATTGTCCACTGGCACTGGAAGCGAACCAGAGACACACTCCTACAGAGTCGTCCAAAACGCTTTTCAATGGCGAAATTAAGTCTTTGATTCTCTCTCGTCGTTTTGCTTCCACTTCTGTTTTGCCCACATTTACTAAAACTAATTGGATGCGTTTTCCTTCGAATTTAGATTTAATCATTTTGTATGATGCAATGGCTGTTTCACGATCTGGAACGTTGAAATTGTCATTCTTAGAAAATGCCACACTGATTAGATCTAACGTTGAACCAGCCGGAAGTGCTTCCGCGGCGAGGTAAGCTATTACAGTAGAATCTAAGCCACCAGAAAACAAAACGCCGACCTTTGCATGGTCACATTGTAGGTCACTATTTAACGAGCTAAGTAGAATCTTCATGCAATTTTTACAGTATTCTGGTAAAGTCATTACGCGGCGTCTCACGGATTCGCGAAGGCACTCTATGAAAGGCTTGGTGAAGTTCTGCAGGATATTAATACTTTCGCTAATGAATTCTTTGGCAATGGTATTTTTGTTGGCCTCTCTGACAAGTGCTGACAAAATTTCGTTATTGACACTTTCTCCGTCTGGCAGATTTGGTAATTTAATTTGAGAAGAAAAATGCACTTGAATTTGAGTGCTTTCACTTGGAGCACAAACTGTTTTAATAAAACCTGACTTTATTAAAGCCGCCCCAAACTCCTTTTCAAGAATTGCCACATCCTTTCCAATGCGGGAGTAGGGTAAAATGTTAAGACTGTTGGTTTTTAGGTCAACGCAAAATAAACCGGAAGTGGGAACTTCTATCACATTTTTGTACACACTGACAGACGAAAAATTCCACACTGATGGCTTATCAACCTTGTGATCTTGACACAGTTCGTAACTAAAGAGTAAACTTTCTCGACCATAAAAGTCTCTCGCGAAGTATAACAGAGCCTCCGCCTTGTCAACAAAAATGAAAGCAAACGGGCCTTGCAGCTTTCCTAGAAGGTGACACATTTCTTCCGCCACATTTTGACAGGAAATAAATGTTTCGAATAAAGTCTGTCCATCATTCTTGTGGGCGATGAAATTTGGTGCTTCTTGTTGGAACCCATTAAATGAGTAAATGTCACCGTTGAAAAGCATGAGTTTACTTTCATCATCGGTGGCATACGGCTGCGGAAGAATCTTATCACCTTGTGTCCATAATACAGAGCTCATCAATTTCAACTGTGGCAGGTCAAGGTCATTGTCCGAGCAAAGTAACCAATCATTCACTAGGTATGTTGATACAGCATCAGGACCTCGTCTCCTCACAAATTCTTCTTGTTGCTCGTTTAGCTGCCAATACCAATTTATAAAGCACATACATATTACAAACTCGATAAAAATAAATATACATATTTAATTGATTATTTCATTAGGTTTCAGTAGTTAACTAACAGATCGGTTTGTTTCAACACAAGAACAGGAACACGGACTGTCACCATCAGGAAGTCCGGAAGCTGAACCAGGATGTCTGAAAATGGAGCACCAAATCCCACACATTTCTGGTGTTCTCGGATGGTTGAAAAAATCCGATAATCAATTAAACAATTAAAATATAAACTCTTTAAAAAAATAAATGATTCAGAATTTGATGTTTTTGGATGATTGATTGGGGTTTTCGCTTTGATGTACAAATGTTCACAAGCATGTTGATAATCCTTACCGGGAAACTCTTTCACGTCAACATAGGAAAATAGGGGAACGAGAGAAAATCTGGCTTACACCTGTCACTCAAGCTCGAGCAAGTGAAAGACTTTCACTGAAAGTTGTAAAGATTTAATAATACTGAACGATAATTATGACTCGTCAGTGGTGTAAAGTAGAATGCGTAGATTCCATTTATGTCACGCTTCATCTTCTTGGCTTTATGTTATGAACGGAGAGTTAATTCACTTGATTTATGAAAAACAAGATTTATTTTTCTCATTTTATAGGTAGAAATAGAAATCCGGGTTACAAAAAAGTTGTTACAAACGGGCTTTTTATAATAGTGTTTTAACAGTATTGAATAGAATATGATATATTTTAGAACAGCACACTTTTATTATGCCACTGTTTTCTTTTCACCCTATTTTTTGTATTCTCGTCTTTATTTCAATTGTCTCTAGAATAAGTCAACATTTTATTGTAAACTCACTGCTGTAATATTATAATGAATGGATAAGGCGATGAAGAGAAATAACGCCTGATTTCCATTAATTACCTATGAGAACCAATCGCTGAAGCTGCCGAACTTAAACCAGGTGCGCCCCTGTCCAAAGATCTTGAAGAAATACTTTCTGCTGTGGACGTAGGGCTGGAAGGACGTTGTCTGCTTCCTCCAGCGCTCAAAATTCCTCCACCGCCCCCCACTGCACTACTTTGAGCCGCCGCGCCGGGCCCTGATTCTCCACTTTCTTTCGCGTCCCGTGTGTTCACCCATTGTAATACGTCTTTGTGGTAGCGATACTCCAGAGTAATGTGAGATGGCAGGTTTAATACCTTCCTTAGCGTGTCACGTATTTTTTCCGTTGCTTCTTTATCTGCTGCGTTGCGATTCCATAATGAAATACAATCCTTCTTTTGTCTCATCGAAACTCCAGCACCACAGATTTCGTCACCTACGTCAAATTGCTCCCCGAGAATTGCCAGGATTAAATTCTCCCAACAGCGGGCAGCTAATCCTTTATTCAGCCTCACTAGCCACTGACCTCCCTCCCTGTTTTCCTATAAGTTTCAGTTTAGAACGAAATAAATTGGAGGGGCTCACATCAGGAAATTAAGTAAAATGAGATTTAATTTAATGTCGTACTTTGTGTTCCCACATCGGCTTTATGCCGTCCTTGAATAGGAAAAAATCTGAGGGAGAATTCAAGTCGGATGGACGAACTGAGTATGAATACAAGGCAATAATACATTCAGTTATAACAGACATTACAGTAAGGAAATTTTTTTTCTTGTATTAAATATGTATTAGCTAAATCACGAATGAACTTTACCTAAGTGTGAATACAAGGCCCAAAATTGTTCGACGGATGCGAAACGCCCAATCTTTTTCAGTGTTAAATCATACTGCTGGTAATTCGTTTTACCAATATACCACAAACCGTAAGTGTACTGTAGTCTGTAAACATTACAAGAAATTTAGTTGCACATTTCACGAGGGTGGTTATTAATGTAATCGTTTTCATATGCACCACACTTTGGCAAATGCCCTGTGCCCTACCTGTGCTCTGTAGGAGCAACTTCAAGTGGAGTCTATAAACAAAGAGTAGACACCACAAAAAATTAACCTTCAATAATACTTACTAACCCTATAATAAATAATAAATAAAAAATTGTTATTAACAAACGCACCAGATCGTCATCATCATCAACATCTTCTTCAGGAGTTGTTCCGGGTTTTCGAAGGCTAAAACGGTTCAAAAAACAACTAATTTTTTTGTTTTCGATGCAACATCATCCGCGGAGACATAAATATCATAAAACAAAAACGAAAAAAACAAAAACAAAAACGAGATTACTTACAGAACCAATGATAAATAATAAAAAGTGAAATATAAAATACATTAATTAATGAAGAAGAACTGGTCATAGCCGAAAGAAACATCTGAATACTTCCAGAGGGTTAATTCTGGAAAATTGTCTTAGTTCCTGTCAGCCTTACAAATCAGCGTTTTTTTTTTCAGAATAAAAAAAATATGTGCATACATATACAAGCGAAAGCGGATAAACTAACAATAAATCCGAAAGTGCGAGAAGCTAACACGACTATATGAATGATTTTTTGAACAATAAACGACATCACGTAGAAATTGCAGATCTTGGTTAGTTAGTCGTGCTTAGCTGAGAAATTACATAGACAATTTAAACAATCTTGAAAATCCAGCGATATAACCCAATCGTGATAACAAAAATTGTGCGAATCGTTCGGATTTTTACTTTTTACATCAACTGACAGATAGAAGTGGCAGAGCTATGATATAATACAAAAGATAGCAACAGAACAGTAGTATTTTGAACCAATAGTAATTTACGAACTATGTAATGTAGAACACTCTCCGATACAGTTTAAGTAATGAAAGTTTAACTGCACTTCTAAAACTTACTCATCGACCATAGACATGTTGTGAAAAGTGAGTTTTCTATCCTCCTGCGAAGAAGTTTAATCACAGGCACAGGCAAGAGGCGGCCACAAAAGAAAGGTGACGTTTTCTTGGTTGAGGTTAGGGTGACAGAACACTCCAACTTGGAAAAATTCTTCAAAAGTTTAATACCAAATCAAACGGTGGAATTCTAACTTCAGTGACTTGTTGAAGTACTGTCAAAGAAAATGGAACTGGAAGTTAATTGACACATCTTTATTGGTATATTGGTATCCTAATTCTAGTTGACAACTTTTAAATGACGTACCTTCGATTAAG
This sequence comes from Cyphoderus albinus, assembly GCA_021029165.1. NCBI lineage: Eukaryota > Metazoa > Arthropoda > Collembola > Entomobryomorpha > Paronellidae > Cyphoderus > Cyphoderus albinus. The sequence goes on along the minus strand of VYYJ01001374.1, from coordinate 14,699 downwards.
TCCGAATCGTGACCCTGCACGGCTGTTGATTATAAATAAATATACGGAGTCCGGAGGCAGCAGCAAAACTTTGGACATATGTTTTGATAACCACACCACACAATGAAAGTTTGCTATTTTTGGCGTGATATTTTAATAAAAAACTGTTGTCCCTTAACAGTAGCAATATAAAAATAAATAGATTTTATATTTATTAGCAATGTACTTCAAATGTCTCCCTTTGCAATAACCACCCGTACCTTTCCCTAGCTGGACTTTAAATTATCTACAAAAAGTGAAATTAGCTCTCCAATTTATGTACTCTTGAGCAATAAAGTAGAAAAATATTCTTCTATTAAAAACTGTTTCAAAGCAAGCACTGGTTGGCAAAAAAAAATCTTAATTAACTTGTGAGAACTTTTCATTCGAGTATCAAAATGAATGTTATCATTTTATCAACGATTTGTAAAGTAAAAATACACCGAGAGAGCGAGAGCAGATTGTTCGGTTTCTTCGCTTTCGCTTGTTTAGCTTTAGCTGAGCTTTCTTGTGTTCATTTTCGAGTGAATCCTCGCATGCACACAGTCTATGACTATGAGTCTAAACAAATGCACCGTACCGTCGTCAAAATGTTGTTGTCTATCTTGGTCTTATGGCATGTGGTCACAATTTAGTCAATGCTTATGTCATGTCATGAATTTTATGGAAGGTTGTAAGTTTAGTCATTAGTTATAGTATAGTAACAATTACTATAGTTGATTAATTTAATAGTTCAAAAGTTCCCTAAATCCAACTCAGGCAACTCAATCCAGCCTCAACAAAATTCGGGTTGCAAATTGCGAATACTTTTCATCTTGTCGGTTCACTTCATTTTCATCTAAATGCCCACATGAGAATGCATGGCACATGGCAAATGAAATGACAAATAAATTATGTAAGCATAGATGTGGACAATTTGCGATTTTTGGTTCAGTAAATTAATACCTAAAATAAAAAACTTTCTTTCTTTATTATTTGAGGTTTAGCGTTTACAATTTATTACTACTACATCTAAAACAAATGTAAACTAAATCACAATACTAATAATTTAACCTACTGGTTTTGAGATTTTTCTATAGTATGTATAAACATTAATTCTGCTACATAGGTTAGGAAGGTTTTCAACAAATTGACTGACTAGCTTTAAAATAGTTACACTACACAACCGATTTACTTACACTTTTCAAAGTGAAAGTTCAAATTCACAAAAATGCATAGATAATATGTATTTTCGATAATCTAATCTGATCTCTCCGAGTCAGAACTGGTCATCACTTTTAAAAACTTCAGAGCCTCCATTGCTGCATTTGTTATTGCTTCATCTATCGTCCTGCCCTCACTGTGAACAGAGTTGACTGAGGGAATTTTATTTTTAAAACGTTTGAACGGAAATGTCAGTTCTAAGAAGGCCACTTTGGGATAAATATCATTGTCAGGAAATGTGCAAATATGAATAGAACATTCAATTTCTTGTACAATCTTTTCTAGCAATGGCATTGGTCCTCCATATTGATTACAGAACGCATCGTCAATGATTGGTGTAGCCTTAAACAAAAAATATATTCAGACATTCAGAGTCCAAATTCTAACAAAACAAATATGGATTGTGAAGTGAAGTGATGCATAAAATTCACCTACCAAAATCAAGTCCAGAGTTTCTGATTGATTGAGATGCCGGAACGCATGTGCATAATTAACACAAAGTTCCAGACACTGTTCGCTAACATTTTGACAGTAAATCCTGCCCGAAAGATTGTCAATGGCATCGAAAACTTCATCCGGCACACTTAATTCCCTTTCTATCGAGTCAACAACAATCTAAACATTAAAAATTAAGTCATTTGTACTGCATCCTTCATTTAGATTAGTTCAAAGAGTGAACCTCTTAACCTTTTGTGGTACAGGTACATGATCATCTTTCATATCGACGTTATCCGACGGACTGTCTTGGAGTGAGGTTAACTGGTATCCTTTATGTTTTAGTGATCTCAGAGTTCTGAACGCAGCAAGCTTCTTTGCTATCTGCTTTTTTCCTCGTCGACCAATTGCTGCTACGGTTTCACCACCATTTGCGCAGACCTTGCATCCCATTGTGAAAACTCTTCTGTGCGCAGGACCTTCCTCCTTCATTACCTGAAATTTCACAGATTCTTCCGGTTAAATACAAATCCATCATCTTCAATTTAAAAGCATCCATTGCATTACTACCATCAATCAGAAATAAACGAAAGTGGAACAATTACAGTGTATTCTGGTTCATCCAATTCATACTGATTACAAATTGCAAACAAATCTCCAATGGGGTTACCCGCTGCGGCACATTCATTTTCATCCGTATCCGAAACACTTTCGACTTGATCAACATCCCCATCATCGTTTTCACTATTTTCAGTAGCACCAGCCGCAACAGCTTTCTTTGACGAATTATTTAGCGCAAGTAGTTTTGCCGGTGTCATTTCCAGCCCTTGGAACAGCATTTGTCGGGCAGCCTCTTGTTCAGTTTCTTTCTTGGTTTTCCCACGTGCTTCAGCTGTAGTCCACATACAAAAGTTCTTTTTAAAAGAACGCCATCTTTTTAAAAATTGATCGTTATTTAAAAATACATACCCCTTAAAACCTTATCTGCGTACTTAATAGACAGCTTGCAAATAAATGTTGGTGGAGATTGGCCTGGAATAGCTACATCGGTATCATAGTTTGGGCGCACCATTTGCTTCACACAGATTTCTTGCACCCACATTTTGGGCGATTTACCTTGTAATATGTCTTCCATCATACGATTTTAAAAGTTTTGGCAAACATGTGGTTTTTCTATACAAAAAAACGAAGATTTTATGAATAGATAGATAACAAATTATAAAGACTCGATTTTCTTTCTTTTGAGTGTACTGGTTTTTGGAAATTGAAGAAAGTTTATAGTCACTTTCCCTAAATTCAGGTTTTTCTACTTAATTTTGCCACAATTGTACTAAAAAATATTCCATGAATGCATGCAGTGCAATGCAAGTTGCGTTATGCAACTTTCTTTTTGTATTTACACAAACTTGAATTTTAGAGTAAAAATGCTAAAAAAAAACTTTCTCAATCTTCCATGTGTTATTTTTCTCATCGTTCCCACTTCCATTCACCCGCTGCGCTGCTCTGTCTGTGGCTCGTTATAGCAGGCTGCTGCTACCGTGACAGTGACCAGCAGCGCAGCGCAGCGCGCTCGACGCGCTCCGCAAAACTTTTGTTCCTTCCTGTTCCTAAAAAGTACTCTCATTTCCATACAACTAAAACCGAATATGTCTCTTGCCTGACAAGTTGTAAATATTTAGGGGTATTTGACAACAAGGTCGTGCTCAAGTTTTCGTAGATCCTTGGCTTCCATTGAACCTAATGCAAGTCAATTGTCAAAAGGAAAAATGCAATCCATCCCAAAGATTTTTAACTCCACGAAAATTAAATATTTTACATAAATTATTTACATTACAAAGAGTTCTGTTCATTCATAGGCGTAATGGGATTTAAATGCGATGTCAAAAATCATCGAAATCATATTTAAACAATTTGAACTGAAAGTTGAAGAAAGCAGCGCGCAGCGAAATTGCGAATTACAAATTATAGACAAAAATGGCAACCGGCGGTAAATAGTATAAAATAATCCAACTTGACATATGTATGTCGTTCTGAGACAAAACCAGCTGTAGTATTTACAGATTGTTTCGCTGCGCTGCGACATATGCGACATACAGTGAGGCGAGGTGCTGGAAATTCAAAGGCCAAGAAGAAGACCTTCTCGGTCAGCATCAGCAGAATAGCAGGCCTGGTCGGCATTTCCGGAACAGGACGAGCTACGAGCGAGCTAGCCGTGGCGTGAATTGCGTGATATTTTATAGTAAGTTTGAAATTGAATTTTTGATCCTAAGCGAAGCGAGAGCCGACAGAAGAGCCGAGGCATGTGCAATTAAAGAGTTTGCTTTTGGCTTTTAAAGCTCTCGCTAAAAATCTGAAAAGCACTGCAGGGCAGGACGCAACATGCAACTGATGCAACAGTATTTAGTATTTTGTATTTCCTTCGAAATGGCTATAAAATAAAAAAGCATTTCTAGGTTCGGTTTCTCAATACACATGAAGATAAGGAGACGAACTTGACGAACGAAAAGAGAAGAGCGAAAACGCGAAGTGAAAGAGAAGAGAATGAGATATCGGTTTTACCAAATACACAGACAGGTATTACAGCAGCGGCTGGCTAAAAGCAGCTTGGCTTCTTCGCTTCGTCGTGGACATTTCCAGTCTCGGACATCCAGAAGCTGTCACTCATTGCGATTGAAGTAATGTATTGAGAAACGTTGTCGAAGAGAGCGGTTTATACATAGCGAGGTCACATCCAAGATTCTTGGACCAAGAAGGAGAGAGAATTGTAAGGAACGGAAAGTATCAAAGTATTGTATCAAGTTATTCAAGTTGGTTTTTCCTTTTTTGGTCTTCATTTTCATTCCCTTCTTTTCTTTGAGATTCTCGAATCGAGAATCCTCGCACAGCACAGCACAGCCTCACTCACTCGCACTTTTCTTTTCTATTGTTTCTTTCATCATTCGAGTAGTGTTGTGGATCAAGTCGCGTTTGTTTGTCGGTCGGTCGAAGTGCTGAGATTGAGATCAACATCAAATTTTTCCAGTGTCATCTCGTCATCGTCATCATCAGTGATGTCGATGTAAATGTTTCGTGGACAGTTAACAGTATTTAATTTTAACTTTTTACAACTAATTGACAAGTTTGGGATTGTCAAGTGACAAGTGATACAAAAAGGTAAGGTTCAGAGCAAGCACCGGTAAACCCTTCCACTAATTCTAAATTATTTAATTGTCATTGTGATCTGCTTTTTATGAATCAAATCAAATACAATTTCTTGAGTTTGTGGATGCGGAATTACAGCTGGAATTTTGATTTAACTATTTTTTACAGTATTCTTAAGTTGGAACGAGATTGAACAGTTTCAACTTCCACTATCTCCAAGTTCTACTTTTCAGATAGCGGTCATTGATCGACAGTTGTCAAAATGTCGACGGTTTCTTTTCACATAGCCAACCTGCTGGAGAAGGTAAGTTTCGTTTAATTCGTTAAATTATGGTTAGCACACAGTGATTTTTACGTCTGCATTGGACTAATTCACTAATTATTTTGTGCATTGATTGAAAATTTTCGATTTAGATGACGTCCAGCGACAAGGACTTCAGGTTTATGGCTACGAATGATTTAATGTCGGAACTCCAAAAAGATTCCATTAAATTGGATGATGATTCAGAGAGGAAGGTGGTCAGAATGTTGTTAAAACTGCTGGAAGATAAAAACGGAGAGGTGCAAAATTTAGCCGTGAAATGGTACGAATTTTTTCAATTACATAAAATAAAATAAATTCTATATTCAAAATTGTAGAAATGTATATACTTTAAAATGTAAAACCATTTACGCTTGAGAAATTAATTGATTACTACATTATCAAATTGTTCTTTTCTTTTTCTTTAAAGTTTGGGGCCACTAGTCGCTAAAGTAAAGGAACCTCAGGTGGAGACCATTGTGGATACCCTTTGTACTAATATGACTGGTGATAAGGAGCAGCTACGAGATATTTCCTCCATTGGACTGAAAACTGTAATTACAGAGCTACCTTTGACGTCTCAACAATTGGCTACCGTAATTTGTAAGAAGATTATTGGAAAGTTGACGGTTGCAATTGCAAAGGTTCGTTTTTAGTTGTTTATTTTACCTTTTCATTAACATGTCGTAGTGAATTAATTAACCTTATCCGAATTTTGTTTTCTGTTTTGCAGCAAGAAGATGTCACAGTTCAGTTAGAAGCATTAGATATTTTGGGAGATCTCCTATCCAGATTTGGTCCTATTTTGCAGCAGTACCATGCAATGCTGCTTGATGCTCTCCTTCCTCAGTTAAATTCCAGCAGGCAAGCAGTAAGGAAAAGGACTGTGGTTGCTCTTGGCCATTTGGCGGCGTCCTGTGGGGCTGCACATTACCAGAAAATGGTTGGAATTTTAGTAGAAGAAATGCAAAAGGGAATCAACAGTGGTCATGCTAACACCTACATACAATGCTGCGCAACAGTTTGCAAGAATGCCGGTCAAAGATTTGCAGATTACTTGGATCAAGTCGTTTTGATGTTGCTGGAGGCGTGTCAAAACAGTGAAGAAGATGAACTCAAAGAAAATACTTTGCAAGCTCTTGAAGTATTTGTGACACGATGTCCACAAGAAATGGGAACTTTGGGCCATCTCCAGAGCGTACTTCAGCTTTGTGTAAAACTCATATCTCACGATCCTAATTACAACGACGATGAAAGTTCTGGATTTAACCCACTGAACGAAGAGAGTATGGATACAACTACTGGCGACGAAGATGACGATCAAAATGATGAAGACGAACAGGAGGAAGATGAATACTCGGATGACGATGACATGTCTTGGAAAGTGCGTAATTTTATGTTTAAAAATTCTTAACTTAAAAGCATATAAACGAGTCGAGTCACCAATACAGGGTCTTTCAAGTTAAAGAATAACTGATTGAGGATTTAATTCTTTGATAGGTGAGGAGGGCAGCTGCAAAGTGTATCGAAGCAGTCATTATTTCAAGACCGGACATGCTTCTCCACATTTATCAGACAGTGTCACTGATGCTGATTGTACGTTTCCGGGAGCGCGAAGAAAATGTCCGTTGTGATGTCTTCAGTGCTTACAGGGCGTTACTTCGTATGACAAAACCGGCCGTTGCCGCTCTCAACGAATCGAGACTCACTGGTCTCCCTCCAAGTCCTGAGGCGGCGTCTGCAGTACAAGCTCTGGACTCACAGATTCCACAATTAGTTAAAATTGTCCAGAAACAATTGAAAGAGAAAAACATCAAAAGTAGACAGGTCGCTCTCCAACTTCTTTCAGAATTGGTCGGAGTCCTCCCTGGATGCTTGGCCCCGTTTTTATCTAACATGATGAATGGAATCCTCATCTGTCTGTCGTAAGTTATACATTTTATTTTTTTTACTTCTAATTTATCTTTCGTGAATCTGTAATTAAACGTAGTTTATTATTCATTCTTTGGTGTAGTGACAAGAATTCCACTTCAAACGTCAGAACAAATACGCTAAGCTTCGTTTATTGCATCATGTCCTCTCATCCAGTGGAGGTGGTACAGCCTCACGTTGAAAATCTTTTACCTGCGTTGTTGGCCTGCGCTGGGGACAATTTTTACAAAGTCACTGCCGAAGCTCTGCTGGCTCTACAAGTACTGATCAAAGTTGTCCGAAATGAGACTTCCGAACATCCCAATGCCGCGGTGATTGCTAACCAGATCTACCCAGTTGTGCTTCACCGTCTCAGAGCGACAGATATTGACCAAGAAGTGAAAGAAACGGCGATCACTACAATGGCCACTCTCCTAGCTCATCTGGGCGGTTACATTGAAAAAGAATGGGGAACGTGCATTCCGATATTTTTGGAGCGGTTGAAAAACGAAATTACTAGATTAACCGCAGTCAAGGCTTTGAATTTAATGGCGTCGTCCCATTTGGTGAATCTGAATCTGACAGCAGTTCTGGGAGAAGCTGTAATTGTGCTTGCTTCATTCCTTAGAAAAAATCAGCGTGCGCTGAAGTTAGCGACTTTGAATCTCCTCGATACCCTTATGAAAAGGTAATTAACACGAATAATAATCATTCCATAATTTATTGGAAATTGTATTACATTTACATAGTTGCTATAATTAAATTTCTTCCATCTTGGATGCTCCTTAAAGATACAGTCTACTGGACAGTAGCATGCTTCAAAATGTGATAAATGAACTTCCCCCTCTTCTGAGCGAAGGCGACTTACACTGCGCACAACAAGCTTTGCAGCTAATGACTTCGATTGCTGTTTACCAGCCCAGAGCTTTAGAACAAGCTGCAAATGTTTGTATGCCGGCCATTAAGGTTCTTGTGCGATCACCTTTAATGCAAGGTATTTACATTTACATTAAGTTATGAGTCAATCATTTTATGTTTTTTAGTGAATGGCTGAATGGTATAATTTTAAAATGTTTTAATTATCAGGAGCCGCTCTCAACGCTTTAATGGAATTCCTTCGCGCTTTAGTGAAAGCAAACATTTCAGGATACTCATCTTCCAGACTTTTGAGCATTTTCTTGGAGCCTGATACTGTACTTAGTCCCACTAAAGCTGAAGTAAACGCTGGAGGCCATCACAAGCAAAGCTTTTACAGCTTGGCGAAATGCATCTCAGTTATCAGTGTTGGTTCTGGGCCAAATGAAGCGTTGACAGTGGCAAATTCATTTGTGAACGAATTGTCGAAGGGCTCATCATTACAGGACACTCAGGTTGTTATTGCCCTTCTCTCGATTGGCGAAATTGGGAGACACGTGTAAGTTATCTAAATGTAATTTGTCTAACTATTATACCCATAGCATAGCAGGTATTAATTATTGTGTGGTTGCTGTTCTTAGCGACTTGTCACAACTGGGACGACTGCGAGAAGAAATTCTAGCCTGTTTTTCCAGTCCATCAGAAGAAATCAAGACAGCAGCTGCTTACTCCTTTGGATCTGTAACAATTGGAAATTTACATTCGTTCTTGCCGGCCCTTTTAAATGAAATGAGACAACAGCCGAAGAAACAATATCTTCTGTTGCATGCTTTGAAAGAGGTAAAAGTTATGAATTATATTAACACAAATTCAAATTCGGAACCAATGAAGGCATTTATGAAAGAAATTTGATCCAACTTAAACACATGACTCGTTTTTGTAGATAATTTCTGCGCAACAAAATGTTGACATTTCGATGTGGACGGAGGACATCTGGAACGCTCTGTTTGCGCATGCCGAATGTCCAGAAGAAGGAACACGAAATGTTGTTGCAGAGTGCTTAGGCCGATTAACGCTTGCCAATCCCGATAAGTTTCTTCCCCGACTCAAGAGCGCTCTTGCTTCTTCTTCCAACTTGCTACGGACAACAGTGGTCACTGCAGTTAAATTTACCATTGTGGACCAACCTCAGCCGATTGATCCACTGCTTAAAGAAAATATCGGCGAATTCTTGAAAAGCTTGGCTGATCCAGACATCAATGTGAGGCGGGTGGCATTGGTTGCTTTCAACTCTGCTGCGCACAACAAGCCAGCACTAATCAGAGACCTGCTTCCTGAATTGTTACCAAAATTATATGTTGAGACTCAAGTCAGAGTAAGTGAAATTTCTTGTTCCGACTAAACTATATAATTTTAACATTGCAATTTTTTAAAGTCATATTTCATTGTCTTCCTTTTAAATTTTTGTGCTGCAGAAAGAGTTAATCAGAGAAGTGGAGATGGGCCCGTTCAAGCACTCCGTGGATGACGGGCTGGACCTGCGAAAAGCAGCGTTTGAGTGCATGTATACCTTGTTGGACTCTTGTTTGGACAGACTGGACATTCGCGACTTCTTGACCCATGTTGAAAATGGGTTACGAGATCACTACGATATTAAGATGTTGACGTACTTAATGGTTGCGAGATTGGCCTCCTTATGTCCTTCACAAGTGATTCAGCGTCTGGATCGACTCATCGAACCTCTCAAGAATACCGTCACAATGAAGGTGAAAGCAAATTCTGTGAAACAAGAGTATGAAAAGCAGGATGAGTTGAAAAGAGCAGCTTTGCGGGCTGTTAGTGCCCTCAGTTCAGTCCCAGACGCTGGTAAGAATTAGTTTTACGTTGAATTTATAAACACTGTGATTATTGTATGTAATTGAGGGAAGTATTTGAGTTTTAATTAACTTTTTTAAAACTTTCAGATAAGCAGATCCAATTGATGGAGTTCGTAGCTCATATCCGAAGTAGTCAGGAGCTCCAGACTCTCTATGAATCCGTGCAAAGCGACGCTTCCGGGGGTGCCGTCAATGATGTCCCCATGAACGTTGAATGACCTCTAAGGTTTCGCTTCTCTCCCTGATAATTTGTAATAGTAATTTTTATTATTGTATACTGTAAATATAAGTAAAAATGATTTGGTCCCATTGTTTGGTGATGATGCTGGGATATTAATTAATTTAAGTAATAAATGTTGTACTTGCACGTGTAAATTAATTCCTGCACCCTCGTGCATCGTGTAATGAGTACACTTAATTTGAGATCAGATAACTACCAAGAATACCAAGATTATTGTTCTTCTTTAGAGGAAAATCATTCATCGTACTTTAGTCTTACAAAGCGACACCAGCAGATTTAATGAATACGAATTATGAGGAATATTTGTTGGAAAAATCGAAGAGTGTCTTGTGTAAGTGTAAATAATGAAATGCCGTTTTTATTCTTTACTTTCAAAATAAGTGTGTACCTACCTACTACCAACATAATAAATATGAAGAAAGTTAGAAATCAAACGTTTTAATACTGTTCTCTAATCAATGTCGTCTTTATATGTACAATGTATATTTACTACATCTGCAGTGATAACTTAACTGATGTAAGTGAAAGTGAAAGGTAATGTTAAAAATATCCAATCCTTGAATTATTGTATTGACACAAGCTATGTCGTGTTCAAAAACGTGTGCGGTAGTGGTTAGTTGCTTACTTTATGCATTATGCAGATGCTGTCTTTGTTGAAATCAAACATTTTTGTTTTGAAAAGTGGAGTAATGGAAAATAGCAAAGTAATGAAAATATTGAAAATTATATTATCGAACAATAATGTTTAGAAAATTGGATTACAAATAAATTATAAAATCTTGTTTTGAAAAGGACCATTAACTTTGTTTAATACCACGTCTTTGTCTGAAATGCCAATCCATTTCTTCTTCATTTAAGATAATTTTCAATACTTGCATTCCACTGGATCCGAATGATAATGACTAGTCTCATATTGTTACATAGCCCAAACTCCTTTCACATTGCAGAAAATATAATATTAACATTAAAATTACCGATATAACTAGCTATGGTTAACAATAATCTGTTTTAAAATCCGTATTACTCTATTTCTGATGCAGAATTAAACTGGTTCGAAGCATGAAAGACTGAAAGGAAAATAGGAGTGGTGTAAAGATGTTTGGTGATTAGGTAATTAATTCTAACTATAAAGTAAATGCATGACCTGGATAGAGTCCGTCTGATGTTTCTTCCTAATCAGTTTATCATTGCATATTATTCATCCTCAGCTGAAGATATTACAAAACTTGTCCAGCCATCTTACAAGCTTCTTACATTCATAATAAAGTTTTATGGAAGGTTCATTCTGGTTTGTGTTATTGTGAATGGAAATAATTCGCAGTTTTGACTTTTATTTGCGCAGACAATTTTTATTTTCATTTATCCTTATTAGTTAGTAACAACTTCAATTTAAACGAAGCTAAATTATTACAAGAGGTAAAGCAAAGTCTTATAATTAAAGGTAATGTATCATGACTTATGACTCCTGTCTTGTCTAAACACTAAAGATATATTGACTTTGTGACCGTCCCTGTTTAGTAAACGACACACAACCGATGAATATGTTAGAAACACTATGACTAGTTAAGTACTTTGTAAATTGGTATTTAATGAGGCTCACGAAATCTTGTCCTTCTAAATGGCGTTTTCGTGTAAATTTGTAAAATGTCTATGTGGCAAAAAGCCCTTGTTTCATATACAAAGATTCCACTTTCTGCTAAACTATGCTTAAAAATGACATATCAATATCAATTATCAACTGTGTGTATTAAATTGATACCGGAGAAGTACCAGCAACAATCTTTAAAACGATGTCTCGAATGGCTTCATTTCCTTTTGACGACTCCATTCTTAACTTAATTACAGTTTTCATATTGTCCGAAAGAAACTTTTCGTTAAAATTTGGCCAGAAATCCTTCATAAGAACGTTAGCATGAGGATAGTAGGCGGTTAAAAGATGCCGGTTGATATCATACAACCTACCACCAGTGACACGTTTCAGGAAATTGTAATAGGATGGTTTCAAATTTTGTGGTTCCATGATTCCAGTGTGGAAAAGAACTGCCGTTGAAATTGCATACAAAATGGTCCAACCCCCGCCATAAATTTTGTCCAAAAATTGGATTATTTTCCAACTGTTTCGTCTGCAAATAAAAAACAAATTGATTAAAATATCTTGTATTGTAACTATCAATTTACTGTAGTTGTACTGGCAAATACTCACTCATGCGACTCTGAAATCATTCGTTCCAGCGCCTTGAAGCCAATATATATGCCGGCGGACGCAGGAGGTCTTAAAAGGAAAAAACCAAGCGCAGACGCCAATATTCCCGAAGCAGCTGCATTAATTGGTCGGTCGGTTCCCTGGAGCCACCGGAAGGAACAGCAAAATAACCTGAATGCCACGCACATGGCACTAAGCCCCATTCCGGATTTAACACAAGGATATATCAACGAGTTGCTCAACAATGATCCCGTTTTGTCTAAATGAAGTTTTCGAGGAGAAAGCAAATTTCGAACAAAGCCCGCTGTTTGGAAAACTGCTTGGATTGCGAATCCACTTAAAAACCTCGAAAAGAACCCCTTGAGCCAGTAGTCGAAACAGGGATCGGTGTGTGGGCACTTTTCATGTGTCTGTCCTTCATAAACCGCTGATACCATTCGTTCGAGGTGACACGCAATGTCTTCAACAGATTTGTGCATCCACAAAACAAACCGAACAAGTCTAGACCGATAACTTTCATCCCGAGGTCTCCGTCTTCTACTCGTTTCTAAATCCACTTCAGACTGGTTTTCGCCATGTCCCAGAATACCTCCTGAGGTCCGTCTATTCCTTGATTCGTCTGCACCGCTGCTTTGAGGGACTTGACCTCCAGAGCTGGAACTGGATGAACTGGCAACTGGTTTTCCACCAAATTCTTCAGATCCAAATATTTTCCTACAATAAGAATCATAATTAAAATTATTGATTTGGCAGACTGATTTCATTGATTGACTGTTTTATTTAGATTTAATGCCTTACGTTATTATAGTATCAACAAAATCATTTCGTCGGCTCCCCTTTTTCATGTAGTACAGCATGGTTATCATTGATGAGCAAAATAGGAACACATCGAAGTGTTTTATGTCACTAACAATTCCCCTGGAACACAGAATTCACAAATCGGGCATGAGTGTAAGTAATCAAATCAAATGCCGAGATGCAACTCTAACTTTCACATATTTACCTCGATCTTAATGACCTGAAAATTGTTTCGGACGCCACATTGGCCACATACAAGGCAAGGAGAGGTCGGCGATGTGGCTTTTCCACCAAAATGGCAATGTAACATCCTAACACTGATGGAAGGAATGCACAGGTGAAATAGTTAAAGTTCCCTTTGAAATGACGCAGAAAACAGGTGAAGAACATAAATCCAAAAGCGTTCACGCTGAGAAAAACGGATGATCTCATTACATCTTTCACAGCCTTCCATGTTTCTTGGAGAGATTTTGGAACCCTCTGACTAGCTGCCAACGACATCTACGAAAAATAGTAAAGTTTTATGTGAAAATATTTCTTAAATAGCTTTAATTATAACTAATACATTTTAAATTGTTATTATCTTTTACGTACAAGATAGCATGTGGCATAAATTTTGAATCCCTCCTTGAAGGTGGAAACTCCAATGTCCACACATGCTTTCGAACAGTAAGGTGTCCAGGTATGACCCAATTCGTAGCAATTAAATGGTAACGTGTCCAATTTGCTGAGTGAAGGAGCCATTCTTTTAACTAGTTGTGCTTATCATTCAGAAACCGCTCTTCGGTCACACACAATAGAATAAAAACCAAATTATTAAAGGAAGAACGCGCAATGTATCGTCAAAATACATGACGCCCTGCCGAAAAAAGGCTTGTATGAACGTAGGCAAGCTTTTAATTGATATAGAAATTACCTTTTTAATTTCAATTCCCGTCTCATCAATGAAAGACCATATCACAGCACACTCGAAAAAAAAATGCAATCAGGAATTCAACATAATTTAAAGTTAATATAGACCAGTGTGGGTTACTTTACTTTTACTCTAAACCAATCGACTTAAAAATTTCGGCTTTCTCTGTCTGCTAGAACACTGAACTGTGACCCTTTCACTTGAGTCTATTCTAACGGTATTAAAGCCGTATGTATTAATTCGGCTATGCTAAACACTGGAAGGTTGACCGGAGTTCAAGCACTTGGTCAGTCAAGCCGAGGTACAAAGTCTAAGTTTACTGTTGTTGTTATTATTAGTCATCAAACCAATTTCATACAAAAATAACATAAATATTCTTGTTTATCAATTGATAAACATCAATTCGCGAAACAAGTTTCTGGTGCTTTCGTTCCCTTCTCCAGTGTATGCCAACTGGCCAATAAGGGGCAGTCAAAGTAACATCCGATCCGATGTTACACAGTTGATGTGTGTGCCCTTATCTATCTACTCACTATTATGTGCATTTGCTTGCATTATGCTTTTTCGCGAAGAACGAGGAAAAGTATGAAAAAGGAGGGGACAACTGGGACAAGTGCACCTCCTTTAATCAATCTCTTGTGCGTGCATGGAGTTTATGGATTTAATGAGCTTGCTTTATATCCATACAAGTGAAGCCAGTGGGCCTTTAAGGCCCTTGTATCAGTGAACAAACAAACAAATAAAATACGAAGCCAAAGGCCCAAGGGTGGTAGTATCAGTAGTAAAATAAAATCCAGTAATTT
>VYYJ01001373.1:0-31708 GCA_021029165.1 Cyphoderus albinus | reverse complement strand
GAGAGGAGTAAAGTCTGGTTGGAGTTAGGATGTTTGTTTGGATGGATGCGGAAGGATGATATGAAAAGAATGAAAAGTGCCTCAGGATCATCTCGGGATCGGGTTTCAATATCCTCCTTGTTGTAAAATACCTTGTCGTCTCCTGTTTGTGCTCCTTGTCGTTCTCGGTGATAATATTGTTTGAAAAAGGATTTACAGCAGACAGAAGGGACGTTTGGGGAATATTATGGAAATCATGATGGGAACGAGATATTATCATATTTATCATAATATGCATGTATAAAGTGGAGAGGAAAAAAGCGAGTAGTTTTGATGAGCAGAATAATAGCAGCATAACAGTTTGCTCTGGGCTGTGAGGAAAAGCTCAAGTTAGGTTCTTCCACACTAACATCTCATTATAAAATACTTTCCAATTTGTTAAAAGAAGGCTGAGAAAACCAGAGGAGAAAATTATAACACTCCATAAAAAGTTGGTTGTGTAACGGTATGGTGTTGAGTGGTGAAGAAGTGCTCGGCAAATAAGTACTTGCTCATTCATCAAAAACATTCTCTCAATTCACAAAAAGTGGATTTTTGTATACACACACACCTCCTGGTTATTTGAAACTCTTGAAACTTTTTAAAGTTGGACACGAATAGGAAACCAAAATGATGGACATGGAAGGAACGGCTTCGGTCTTGGCAAAGTTGGAACTGGTGAAAGAAATTAAGTAAGTTTGACCTCCAATTGAAATCGATATGATTGATAGGCATAATATTTATACAACTGAGCAAAATGTAGCAACTTGTCGATTGATTTTTGCTTGCAGAACAAAAACCATGCAAATGTTGAAGCTAAAGGAAAGGTTGCTGGATGAAATTGAAGCGACGAGAAAGGAGGATCGTTGTTTATCGGATTACCGGTCAGAGATGGAAATGCTCAACCAAGAGAAAATGGCTCACGTTGAAGAACTTCGCCAAATTCATGCTGATATCAATGCAGTACGCAATTACTTCAAATCGATAAAATCTATTTTACCCAACCCAAGAATTGGATTTCACAATGCAAAATAATATGTTGCTTTATAGATGGAAACGGTTATTAAGCAATCTGAACAAGCTCGGAATCGTGCATTAGACACTGCAAAACGTCTTCACGCAGAATACGGCCCTATCAAAGCTGAGGTAGATCGTTTGAGGCAAAGTTGTTTAGGGCTCGAGAGACTTCCAGAGCTTCACGAAGAAGAACCTGGCCTCATTACACCAGAGTATGTTCATGTTCATTACTTAACATATATATACTAATGTGATACAAGATTATCAATTAAAACTGACGTTCTTGTTACTTTTTATTGCAAAGGCTCTTTGATCAGCTCCCTCCCACCTGGACTCATCCCCATGCACAGCCCTCAAGGGAGGAAGTGATGCCCGGAATTTCTTATCCACAGCCGTCCTCAGCAACTCAGGCTGCCGCTGCTGCATTTATTATGAGCCAGAGTCCTTTGGCATTGATGCAGTCTGCAGCGAAACCAGAACGTCCACCACCGTCACACCCTCCACCACATCCACCAGGCCCGACACCCACTTTCAGGTAATTTTTTTATTATGGTTCAAAAATGCAATAAAATGCAATTTTTTCAATTGAGTCCTGTGATTTAATGACTGAGCTAAATAATTGTTATTCTAGACAAAACACAATACCACCCATGAAGAACTGTATGAGCTGCATGCAACGTAAGAACTTAAATGATTTTTAGTATTTATCTTTGACACCTTTTTGAATGCCAGACTGGTTTACCATTCTTTAAAATTCTTTGTTTTAGAAATTCATCGCAATGCTCCTATATGCCCTCTTTGCAAGGCAAAGTCACGTTCCCGGAACCCGAAGAAACCTAAGAAGAAGGAGTAAATTCAATCTCTTTCAAATCGAAAGCATAAATAACAAAACTGATGGTATAATCACAATTAAAATACGAAGGATATTTAGTCGCAAAGTTGCTAGATACAATGAGTTGCACAACACTTTGAAGTTGAAACAGTTTGCGTATAACTCATTCTAAATTGTTTTGTAACTACACTAACTTGTTAAATTGATACGGCTTTACAGCACAGCACAGCTATCATTTTAATGATTTTTAATAGGTACGGTACAGTTTCCTTTTTGCAGTAAAACTTTTTGCTATTTCGGCAAAATCTAGACCACGCACGCTACAACTATTGAAAATTTAAACTGATGATGGCAATTCAATGCACGATTTCCGCTTCAGAATTTTCATAAGCATTTCCAGATAGTTTCAGGGTGGTTAGCGGAAACGTCATTTACTGTGTTCTAAACCATTTATTTGATGACAAAACTACATGTATAATATGCGTTGTTGTGTTACTTAAAACATAAAAGAACTCTTATGCAGTGATGTTTCCTCCCTTAATTGTATTCATCGCCAGCCTATAATTGCTCTTTCACATTTCACATTTTGTTAACATTATAAAAACCTTTTTGCAGAGCAGCCAGTTTACCGATTTCTAATGTGAATATATATATGCGTAGTTATTGAATTATATAATAACAGTTTCCACACAAGACGTTTTTGAAAACCCTTGAACTATATAGCGAAACAAAATTCTGCCAATGCTTAACTTGGATACAAAAACATTGTAAATGTTGGTAACAAATAGAAAGCAGTTACAAAGATCATATCAATCAGGCAATGGTAGGTAAATGTTATCATTCTGTACATTTGTACTATTTATATAAGATAAAATACTCGCCTCTTTAAACTGTTTCGTTAGCTGGATAATTTTGCTCGCCACAAATTAAACTGTAAAAAGGGTGATTTGATAGTGAACTGATCATGAGTTACCAATCTTGAATGAGCAAAAAAAGTGGATTCCGTATTTCCTTTCCTCATTTCAGTGAAAAAGCAACAGATCTTCCTCAGAAATGTGCCAAAACTGTAACCATCAAGACACTGAAATATTTTGTCTCGTTTTTACTGCAATAAAAAATAAAACAAAAGTATTACAATTACAGTATTACTCTGCTAAATGTAAGTAAATTTATACTTTGATTGTTGTAAAAAGATTTTAAATAATTGTTCAGTCAGTTATTACTTAAACTTGAAATGAGGTGGTATAATTGTAGAGCAAAAATGATTTTATTAATTCTATTAATATAAACAAACAATTGAAACAGTCGTAATGTAGGGATTAGTGGAATAGTTTAAACTTTATACATTTATCCAAACAATGTTGAATAAAAATATTTGAATAAATTATAAAAGCATGCTTTTGAAGGTTCAATTTTTCAACAACAAAACACCGAAATGTTTAATGACCGCCCAAAATAANGGTTCAATTTTTCAACAACAAAACACCGAAATGTTTAATGACCGCCCAAAATAAAGATTTACTGTGTTTTAATAAATATTTATATTATTATTTAACATTGACATGCAAAAAAAAATTATTCATTTAAAAAATTCGCTTGGCTAGCAATGACACAAATTTCGATTGGTATTTGCAAACTAAATTTTAATCCGGTAGACTTAATTTATCATTACATCATACATTTTGCATCGTCGACTTAAAATATCTAGCGTAGACGAATTAATTTTTTGAAACGGAAAAATCGTTTTGTCCTGCATTATTATTTAAGCATTCTGCAAGGCTAGCATTCTGAAGAAATAAAACTAAATATTATGGATGAAGAGCTGTTAAATGGGTTTGTTCACATCTGTGCTTTTACTGCTTTTTTTGTTGATGAGCATCTGTTACAAAACTGCGTTGTCAATATAAATCCAAAATTACAACTCGTTGAACTAAAAGCTAACTCTTCTACCGGCTCTGCATCTGCACTGACCCTTTGTAAACTTTTTTTTTCTCCTGATTTACATTACATTACAATTTACAACGTTGTGGGTGTAATATTACGTTTGTGGGATTTCGTTTGTACAATACACTTCCTTTCACGTCTTGTAAATTGAGAATATTGAGATTAATGAGTGTTACAGTAAGTACTTTATTGCCACTTTATTTGTTGATGAAGGAGCCATGCGATCTAAAAATGTTTTCAAACATGCAAACATGTAAAAAAATCTTACATAAGCCACAACCAACCATATCCATCTGTTCTCAATTGTTTATTAGCAGCTAACAAAACTAACATAAGATGAAAGATGAAATTACGGACCATATCCGTCGCTTCTATCATCATAACTGAGATAATGATCGTAAATAAATCATTTCGGACGAAGAGGAGCGTCATTTCTATTTCGAGTAATAACAGAAGAAACTGTTTGAATCAATAAATGCGAGGCTTATTTTCTGAAATTAACCATTCGTTAACAGCGCATAACAAACACAGAGAAAACTGGTTACGTAACTCAAACTGTAATTAAAGTAACTGGTTAATAAACACTTTATTCAGTGTTATGATTTTCAATAAAGGATCAAACCATTAAACCATGATAATTGTTAAAATTAAAAAGCAGTATTATTATTTATTACACTTCAACCCGTGCCAAACTACTGCTTCATCAGCATATAAACTTTTCATAACCGTGATATCTTCGGCATCTTTTATTATTGTTATTGTTAACGCATCATCCGAAGGAGGGTTTTTGAATCAATCAGATCGGTACAGTAGTAAAATTCATAAAATAGCACACGAAACATGCCCAAAAATCTCATAGAGCTACCGGGTCGCGACACAACATGTAATCCAAGTCAGCCAGAACAAGAAATTTCTTTTGTTTTACCTGAACGATAAGGTACCGATAAGAGATGAGATATGAAATTGTGTCTGCACTACTGAAGGCCTGAGTTTGACCTGAAGTCGCCATTAATCCAATAATATTTTATTGCTCTCAAAAATTATGTTTCACCATTCTCTTAAATATTATCGTGTTTAAATCTTTTTCGAAAAACTTCGTTCACATAAAAATTAAAAATGGAGAGACAAGAAAATAAAAAAGTCTTTCTCGCCATATAAACTTCTTTCAGTTGGATGCTGTATTTACGCTTCGTAAATCAAGATTGATGTTTTAGTTTTAAAATGAAAAACTACCCGGCTCAATGCCTGTGTGCGGCCCAGGCCCAAAACCTCCAAATTACTCAGAATATGTACTATACAAACTCCATATCGTTATAAAATGAGTTTTTATCTGTATCTATGTTTGTATCAGTCAGCATTTCGAATTAAGACATTATTATGAGTTGTAGCCGGTTTCGAATCTCTTTTAGTATTGAATGAATGAATGCGCACATTACCGATGTTGAGGCAGTTTTTCATTATGCTTCTCGCAGGTAAAATGTATTTGCTAATTATATACCTCTGAGTAGCTCGCTTTTTTACTCACTGCTGCAACATCTTTGCATGCAAGCATGACAGCTCGAGTTTACGAACCGGAAAACATTCTGACCAAATCACAATACGACGAAAAAACTTTGTTTGCAAAAACATTGATGCTATCGGGATGCTGACGATGCGATGTTTGGATGAAAGCAACATGCTTTACATTTAAAGCTTTAGACGAAAAAGTGCAGGTCATTGCGTGTCGAGCAATATTTTATCTTTAATTCAGCTCCAGCTTCTAATTTAAGTAAAAAGTTATGTTAACGTCTGCGTTGCATGCATACAAATGCGGTCAACCGTACACACTTTATTTTTAAGTGTAGTGGACTACTAGAACAAAAAGTGTTCGCATATGAAGCCTGCTTTACAGGTGGAAGTTAGATAGAAAATGTTATGAGCCTTCACATTGTATTAATACTGTAAAAGTCCGTACTGCGATTTGCGACGCGCCGCAAGACAGTCGCAAACAATGCTCCAATAGAATTGAGTGTCAATTTCAAAGTTTTCATGCAAAAAGTTACGGTTGTCAGTTGTAAATCATTAAATCCTGAACACAAGTAACAATTTTTTAAACGCTATAAGCATCTGGAAGTTGTAGTGCAATTTATCAAGGAAGCTTGCATAATCAATCTGAGAAGTATAAAAATATATAACAACCACATAAGTCATTCCATGAATAATTTGTCTGGACATGATTATACAGTTTGGGGATTACAGAAATTTGTACGTTTGCGAAATTGTGATTTTTCCTCTACTCCTACTCTTAGTTCGACTTTGATTTATAACAACGTATGATTCATTCTTTGTAAATGACTGACGATGAGCGAGAAAATCATTTTTTGATCCCTGAACTCTTCATTCATAGTTCCAAGATATTATATTATGACTTGTATAAGTTGCTATTTCGACAAATGCAATGTAATTTCAAGAATCTGTGGTCGGCTCGGAGCTCCAGACAGTTGCAGATTTGCAACTACAGAGAAAATATCTGTTTCACTAGCCTTACTCAATGATGTCATTCGAGTACCTCAATTATTATTTATTTACTACCATAA
The DNA here is from genome assembly GCA_021029165.1 of Cyphoderus albinus. NCBI lineage: Eukaryota > Metazoa > Arthropoda > Collembola > Entomobryomorpha > Paronellidae > Cyphoderus > Cyphoderus albinus. The sequence continues at coordinate 25,321 of VYYJ01001373.1, read as the reverse complement.
ACTTGACGTGCTCCGTTTAATTTTATAGGTTAGAAATAGTTACAGTACAGTTACTAGTGAATTGATTTTAAAACCAATTATACATAAAACAACCATTTTCAGACAGAATATGTTTAGATCAACGTAAAAGCATTATTTCTCGTACAATTCGCTTAGTGTTGGTTCCCTCCGGCTAAAAGCAATGGTCACATAAGAAAAAACTGGGTTGTTTGATTTACCAATTTAGTGTGTTAAGATTCTCAGAAGAATCTACGTACCGAATGTACCATCCTGTTTCCAAATTTTTGGTAAAACCTTTTAGGGCTACAAGAAGAAGGAGAAGAAGCATTTGCTTGTTACGAAACTACCAGTAGCAGGAGCGTAATCCTTTGTTTACATATCTGTGTTAGTTTTTATAACTTCTGTGCTGCACTCATTACCATTAGCATGAATGAATGCTTGAAAATTATATATATACATATGTAACAAAGTATATTTACCCGCAAGCAACCTGAACCGCTACCATGCAGCACATGACCACGAGTTCTCCCGTGTTTTACAGGACTTCTTGCAGGTACCATCGCTTAATTCGTATGAAATACACATTCTTATTAGAAACTTAATGTTCTAATTCTAGATTTGAGTGACGGTAGTCAAGTGAGAAATAAGGTGACTCCGCTGAAATAAATTCTTGCACGTTTCTACTACGGGTGAAAAAGTTTCAGTTCGGTTTGGGATTACAAGAGGAAACGAAGCGCAAGAGGCAGGCGAGGACAGAGGGAGAGGAAATAAAGTCATTTTCACAACTCCCGAATAGGGATACTACGGATAGAGTTGTTGGAAACGATACTGCTCACATGCATGTATCACTGTAGCAGACTCAGTGCCGCAATGGTCACAGTCACAATACCCTTCTCCATCTCCTGGTTGATTCAGCCTACCCTGTGTACAAATCCGATCCGAAACATCCATCCGTAGACTGTATTTTCCCATTTTATAATACTTGTCTTATTTACACTATAATAATAACCTGCTTCCGAAGGTTACAAATATTTTAACGCTCGTATGGGTTTTTATTATTATCATTATCAATCAGTTATTTTATTATATGGGAAGGGGGAATCTGTGAATATACATCACCTCGACCTCACTGCTGTCGACATGAGGAAAAAGTGGAAGAAATTCTAAAATGGTGTTTGTGATAGCAATTTCCAAACATTTTAGTGCAAGATTGGATTCTTCTTGAATCCTTCTCTTTAATTGGTTCAAAATGCGTTCAAAACGCTCGGATCTTTTATGAGTCAATTAAAACCTTACACCAGTGCACGGAATGAAACTCAATTAAGTTTCGAGAGAATTGTACGTGTAATTTTGCTGCTAAACTGGTAAAATAAATATACGAAGGATGGCGGGGAAACTGTGGCGATCGCGAGGTCGCTTCATGCTCTCCAACATTATTCTCTTTGGTCTTGGAGTCATGACCTGCTTGATCTGTTTACAAATGTTCGCAACGAGTGGTATTAACGACCCAATTGTGTACACAAACCCTGAGGAATACAGATTAGCTCTCCAGCTAAAACAACCACCGCCACATCAAGCCGATAATAATGTTGTTTCAAATAATAATAATCTTGAGAGCAGCAGAGGTGAACAAAGGCAGCACACCATTTTATGTGGACCTGACGGTGTTATTGTTGCTGCTGCCACGTCAGGCAAGCAGACTGCCGATCTCAAAGCTACGAAAGTCATTAAAAGTGAGCCAGGCTCGAATATTCTAAATAACCTCTACAACAACGCAAATGATGACATTTTAAAGTCTTCTCAGTTACCACATAATAGAAATAGTAATCGAAACGATCTGAGATCTCATCAAGAGGAACTTAAGCATTTTGAAGGGGTCGCACTCCCCCCTGACAATAATAACAATATTAACTTATTAAGCCCGAATGACATTCTGAACAATAAAGATGCTCTTCTACTTCAAGAAGAGAACACAGACGTGTCTCCTCCAGGGTCAACTGTTTGGGTCGTAACCCCGACCTTCCACAGACCTGAGCAAAAGCCTGAACTGACGAGAATCGCGCAAGCACTCCTCCCTGTCAGTGATTTTGTACATTGGATAGTCATTGAAGATGTGAACAAAGGAACTGAGATGAGTTTTGAAGACTTGAAGAGGTTTCTTCAGCGCTTTCCGCTGGCCGTTACTATTCTCAAGTCGTTACCACCAAAGTCAAAAATTGTGGGGAAACCTCGAGGAGTAGGAGGCAGAACGGCAGCGATACAATGGCTTCGCGAAAACGCTCAAGAAGGAGTGGTCTACTTTGCCGATGACGATAACACCTATGACTCGAGCATTTTCAGACAGGTAAAGTCTCTTTCTTTCAAGTATTTACATTTCTTTCAACACTTCCGAGCATACTCCAATGAATTTGAGATTTGAGATGTGTCAGAATAATGACATTTTAATTTAGAAATTCTGCAAACAAATCTTCAAATCTACAACGAACCTTTATCTCCGTTCAGTTTGGTTTTTCTATCCCTGCCTTTATAAACATATGAAGCAATGCATCGATTTTATTTTTCTCCTTTCACGTCAACTTACCTCTTTTCTGCTTTCATTAGTCAATTCGATTATTCTCTCCACTTTCACTGTGCTTACTTGATTTATCAATAGAGCCCATCATACCCAATTTGTTCTCTTATACACACCTAAACCCACTTGAAAGCATACTTAAAATCTCCTTTAGATGCATAAGTAATGTGGAACTGGAATTAGGTAATCGTATGAGTTTTTTAAAAGTGAAGTAACAAATAACGTAAATTGGGAATTATAGAGGGGAAGCGTGTAAAATGATCGATCGATACTGCTTTATGATTTATAAAGTGTAAAAGTGGTATTCTCAACAAGAAGAGTGACATTACATTCTTAATGGGACAACAAGAAATTCCAATGCATGTGGCCTTAGAAAATGCCACACATATCTTTCAATACATTTTTAATTCATGTTACAAACAACCCTGAGAAATGGTAGAACGTGCTATTATGCAATGTTCCGAAATGAATGTGGTAAATGCCTATTAATGTCTTCGTCCAAAATTACAATTTCAGATGCAAACAACGGAAAAGGTGACGATGTGGCCTGTCGGTTTAGTCACAGAACTTGGAGTTAGCAGTCCTATTGTTAAAAATGGCCGTGTAGTCGGCTTCTACGATGGATGGAATGGAAGAAGAAAATTCCCGGTGGACATGGCTGGTTTTGCCATAAATATTCAGCTTTTTCTCGATGTAAGTCAAATCGCGGGGTGGTGAGTTCTTGAAGAATCTGTTTTATTACTTCTACATACGTATTATGTCGTTTGGGATTTGGTGGTGAATGCAGAGAAGAATAAAAAACAGTTGTTGCCAACAGATAACCCAGAAAAATAGGTTTGACCTCTTCACTTTCACACCTTGTGCAAAAAATATTGATCTAACATTTAACAGCCAAACCAGACCACTAAATCGGGTACTCACTGGATACCTAAATGACAAAAAATAGAAATGATTTGGAAATAGCAACTTACACGAAATCTGAAAATATCTTGTTCTGACGTATTAGTAAACGCTTTTGCAGGAAAATAGAGATTTATCTAATTCCTGAAACATGAAATAATATAATACATATCTACACTTATGTATGTATCTTTAATGTAAGACACTGATTATGTGTGCGCTAGATTAAAAGTTGAGATTGTCAGTTACATTACAACAGAACAAATATCTATGAATTATTATGGAATTTTACTCTAGAAACCAAAAGCATCGATGCCCTGGAAAGCTGGGTACGAGGAGGACGAGCTTCTTCAAAACCTTGGGATTACTATGAAAGACATTAAACCTTTGGCTAACAATTGTACAGAGGTAAGATTTTCCACTGGAGATTCAGAAAATTACCTTCAATTTCGAAGATTTTCTTAAAGTAAATCAACTCGGACTAAATGAGAATTGTAACATTTTTTGTGTACTTTTAGATCTTGGTGTGGCACACCAAAGCTGTAAAAAATGTGTGGCCAAAAAGACCAAAGAATCTCTCGCCTTCCGTCGCCGCCAACACAAATCTCCATATTTTACTTAAGCAACTTCCACAAAAGAGCCCCGTCTCCTCTCCAGCAGATGGTCACAATAATTCCGATAATAATGGATTCTCCTTCCTTCGCATGTTTTTCGGTAGTGGTTTGTGATTTTTAAAACCAGACCTGTAGAAACATTTTGGTGGACTCTTTTATAGGAAACTACCAACAATCTCGTTTCTTTGAATCTCCATTGTTTCTTTTTTATTATATGCGTTCCACAAGTCATACGATTAGTAGATTTTTTTTAGATAGTAGTAGTGAGTAATAGAATTTTAGTCGATACCTTAAATTCTAAGGTGCATGACTGAATAATCAAGGTGATCTGAATTAACTGATCTGACACAAAACGGACAACCGCAACCGAGCGAATTAATAATCGGCAATATTATAATTCATCATAGCTTAACTCAAAGATTCTTGATAAGGGTTTATTACACAATATTTAGGAACTTTATGATTAATTATATGTATTAATACCTGACGTCTAACACACGTTTTAGCTTCACAATTATTTAGTGAAACCATCTTACATTCTCTTCTAATAGCTTTTTCAGACATGCACTACTGACTACAGTCCCATATTAATTTAAGCCTTTGCTCCCATGATTTTTCAATATTAAATATTTTAACGATCCTAATACCATACAGCACTTAATCATCATAATCAATATTTATCATAATATGAGTCATGTATCCATTTGCCTTCATCATATCATTTACAGCCTCTATTTTGGACGGAGGAATTTTTGGAGTACTCCAACAGTCGAACGGCAAGAGTTTTTACAGCATAAAATGTAAACTTGAATCTTAGAATGTCTTTAAAAGATGCTGGTCAATTTATAGTTTAGGTTTGCTGTGTTACCTGTTTACTAGTTACCTACATATAAAAATCCCTACACTTTATTAAATTGATATTCTAAAACATAAAAAAAATTAAAAAAAGCTAATTATTGTGCAAATAAAAGAACAACTAACAGATAAGCAAGCAATGTCCAGAAAATCGCGTAAAAGAAACACAAATAATGTAATTTTAAGCCTTGATGTTTATTACAAGTTTACAAGTTTTATGTCAAAAAATTTCATGTTATATTGTATTTATGTCGGGAGAAAAAGTTTTTAAAAATTTACAAGTTAAATTGTTGGATTTTTCATAATTCAATCTCAATGTTGTATAAAATATTTAAATTTATAATTAACAATATGAAGGACAGCTTTATGGCAAATAAACTTTAACTGCATAAACCGAAACGGAACAACACAAAAGACTTCATACTTAAATTGTTATTAAAATTCAATATTAAATCGGGTTTGGATCGGATCATAAAGAAAGATGTAGCCTTAATAAACCCTAATTACTTTTCATCTCATTTCATTGATCTTCACGCAATCGCTGACCTCGTGACCCCCAACTAAAATTGATATTACTGTAATGATCATATCATCGCATCGTAGCAGTAGAAACTTTCTAGTATAAAGCATCTAAAACAAACGTTCTCGATACATGCATTCCCTTACATTACCACTTCCGCTCGCGCTCCACACCGGGGCGACTTGAGAAAAATAGTTTCCAAGCGTCCGTCCCAAACATCGTTCACAGATGATGATAGTGGCAAGTGGCAAGTGGTGGAATGGTGGAAAGTTGAAATTGGAAAGTGGAGACAATTGACAGGGCATGTTTGTTTTTACTTTTATTAAACATAGCTTTAGCGAAAGTTTGAGATAAGTGAATAGGTAAATAAATATTTTTATTTATTACATTTAATTATCATTAATATAAGAGTGTACGATTATTAATATTCAATTTAATTGAACCCAGGAGGTCATTTTTTCAGATCCGATTGACATCCAAAATTATTGTTTCAAGATGTTCCGAAGAAAGTTGCAAGCATTGGACTATCCTTCTGTAGATGGATTGCAACCAGAAGATGAAGCAGAATTTAGAAACTTGGTTTTGTGGCTGGAAGATCAGAAGATCCGTCATTACATTGTCGATGACAGAGAGGCCCTCCGTCAAATCGACTCCCCCAACTGGAGACTGGCATTGAATAAATACTTATCAGATATGGACCTTGGAGGGATGGTCAGCTGCGGCGGTACGAATTTGGAAATCTTAGATGTTTTGTTAGGAATGGCCGTTAGGTATGAATATTGTGACAACGTAGAAAAATTTTCCAAAGCAGCTGCTGATATAGTAAAATCTGAGCAGAAACAGGCTCCAAAAATCGTTGCAGCCAACCCTTTAGATAAATTAGATTTCTCAAGCCCAGAATTTATCACTGGAGTGAATGCTCTCGCGGATAAATTAAAAGTAGTGAAACACGCTAACCACTTAATTACACTGGAGGCTTGTGCGACACTTGTAAAGGCGAGGTACTCCAGGGAGGCTATGAAGACGGAACTGTATAAACCGAAAACTGGGATGTCTTTCCCCTTCCAAGAAGTAGATCAAAGTTTTGATTGTGGTGATTATGTTTTGAATCAAGCTGCTAAAATTCTCCGCCTTCTCTTTATATGCGATATTAGGGATCTTCAGACAAAAATTAACGAATGTATCGTTGCTGTTCAAACGGTAACAGCAAATCCCAAGACTGATACTAGATTGGGCAAAGTTGGATTTTGAATCTTAGGCAAACTTTCTCTTCTTTCACCAGTGTGTACTCTCATTAATTTATTTAGTTTAGAGGTTTCTAAAACTTGTGTAAACAATAATAAGTACTTACAGGTATAAGTTTATATGCAATGCATCCAAATTGATGTAATTGATTAATTAATCCTCTTGTCAATATGGATTGGCATTCTTTTTCGATACAATAAAAATTAATCCACAACATAATTTTTAATTTGGAATATTTATTGCGCTTGAAAAATGAAACGTTTGTAAAAACAATGCGAAAGAAATTCAAAGATACCGTCAAATAAAGTTTAGAACATAAAATTCTTTACATAAAATATACGAAAGTATTTGGGTTAGTCATAAGATTTATGGTTTATTGCTGATAGTTGCTGGTTTGTCCTAAATGTAAAATGAGTTAGTGAGATCCACAAGTTCATTATAATTTTCCATTGATTGAAGAATCAAGAATCATCTAAACTTGGATTCTTTTTGCCTGGCCAATACGGCTAAAATTTTAGCCACGTTACAGTTAAAAGCCACCTTATGTCCTGCACTCGTATTTCTGCAGCCGTACAGCTTCGCAATAATTGTACAAAACATAAAGAAATGCACAATGTACGAAAAACAGAATTCCATGTAAAACAAAGATTTCTTGACCAACTTCCCATTCAAACTGATGAAGTGCGATTGTGACTAAAAATATCATGAAGTACACAAGGCATATTCCTTCCCAGGCAAGAATCGCCTGGACAAATGAGGAGCGATTCTGTCAAAAAAAATATATTGCCTAAATTTTATTACTGTAGCTGAATTATCAATTTTTTGAAGTATGAAAAATCTTACCCAAAGCACACCGTACACCAATACGAATGGAATGAAAAAGTTAATTATATTGAATATCAGCACAATTACGATCAGTCCTTCATCAAATCGGATGTACGGATGTCCTGAGCATAACCAAATCAAGGTTAGTAATGCTGAAATCTAAAATTACAGGATACATGAATGATTTAATAGTGAATTATAATGCAAGTTGTACATTATTTAATTCTTTACATATTTAAATGTTGAATGTAGTAACTTACGAATTGAATTGCGGCCACAGCCAATGCTCCATTTCGATTTGAAATAGTACACATGATTAAATATTAAATATTAATTGTTCATAAATGTTTATTTTAAAAGTTCATTTTCGCCTACACATGCATTCTTTCGCATCTGTTATAATCTTATAATTCACTTTTTTAAACATTGCAAGAATGATATCGTGTCAAGTACATAACATATCAACAATGTAGCAATCTGGCATACATGTAAAATCCTTGCTTTTTTCTATTGCATTTTTATTAGTTGTTATTGAAATGTGACTCTTCCTTCTTTCATGGCTGGTTGTGGTTCTGTGCCACATTCTTACAAAAAATCTCATAGGAAGTATTGTTACATGCACAGTCCCCAGACCAAATTTTAAGGCTATGGTTAACTCACCATCTTCATTATTCACCATTCACCACTGTCAAGTTTTACGGCCCCAGAAGTCTCGAAGCAAAAAGCAAAGTTTTGTTCGAATTCCTCGAGGCTTTCTCATCTCACTTGAAGTGAGTCACTTCGTAATACAAATAAAACTGGTTTAAAATTTAAAGCTTTATTTTATAAATAAATGCAATATAATGATAAAAGGAACGTTATATGACATGACGCATGGATTGGTGAAAATTGTTTTAGTACGATAGTACTGTTTAATACACTATATTTTACACTTTGCGTCTCTCTGTAATGATTATTTATTGCGTGTAATAATAAAATGATTGTGAAATGCTTTTACTTTCACGAGATAGCTCAATTTTTAACAGAGAAGATTGTAATACATGATTCGGTTGCCGTACAAAAAAGTGCATGTTTCGTTTCGTAAATGCAACAAATGGAATATTAAGTATACTTTATACTGAAATTATTAATAAAACAACGCGTCTTTTCGGGATCATTTAATTTAGTGGTGATGATGGTGGTGGTGATGAGGGCTATGATGATAATGGGGATGATGATAATGAGGTCGATGGTGGTGATGGTGCTGCTGGTAATATGGCCAACGAATTAAGGGATAAGCCCCATATCCGCTGCTACTGCCACCGTATCCACCAAATCTGAAGAATTCTGCCGTTTTTAGATCATTGGTCTCCGATGAGTCCCCATCGTAGTTGGAGTTTTCAGCAGTTAATTCACGTGGTGATTGGCTAATTGTTTCGGTAGTATATTTTCCCGAGACCTCCGTTAAAGATAATGCAAGTGATGCAATCAAAACCATAAAAAGAAACATCTGTAAATGTAAGTAAAAATGAAAACATAAAATTTCCGGATTATTAAAACTCACCAATAATAGACTTGACTGGCTTACCTTGCCGTATATCGATAAATATATTCAAATTGTCTGGCCAGGATAGATTTGGCTTGAAGCAAGTTTCATTCGCTCACTATTTGAACCTTTTCGCATTTTGGTGACGGTTTATATACTACAACGCTTCCGGGATTGAAGTCTCAGATTATCCGGCGCTTCAAAATGTCCTTGATGTAATTCTTGAGAAAGGTTTAAACTGTTTATCTTTTGGAATCTTGTTGGAATAAGGAACGGTGAAGCGGGTGGAAATGTACTGTATTTATCTTGATGTATTTTTATATTCTTTTTGGAAACTCCTACTCGCGAACAATCTAAACTTTTCACACCCCATCAATTCACAAGCAACTGGATTGGCTGACATTGCAGGATAAATGTACATACACTTAAAAAGCTGAACACATTTTCTATAAAATCTTGCGCTTAGTGTAATATGCAAATTTTTACGTTTCGCAAAAAAATGGTTTGTCAATAACCAATCACCATTACATAGACGACATCTCACACCTTTTCTTGTTTTCTTTTCATGCTGTTGTAAATTTTCTCTGAAAAGTGCAAAACATTATGCATGCATGAAATATGCTATGAAATTGACGCATAAATATAGGTTCTATTGTTGCAAAGTTATAAGAAATACACAACAAAGAATAAGTACAAACAAATGCATTATTGAACAAAGGTCGTTTTATTTTCAACTCCAAACCAATTTCAAGACACAACAATCTCCTGAGGAGTATTTTTTGTAACATCTACAAGGTCACCCCATAAATATGCCCCACGATAAAGATGACTTGGGTTAGTGAGGAGAATGCACGAACCAACGTATTGAGTAAAACAACCTGAATTTTAGACTAAAAATGTAGAGTTGTTGATCATTGCGACAATATCCGTTCACCTTTCCCAATCACCATTTTTACAGGAAAAAACCCGGACTTGATGAGATTCGAGATTCGATTTTCATATAAAGTCTCAACCGAAAAAACAGGAAATTACAACGATATTTTATGACGAAGAATAATCAGGTATTGAATTTCATAAAGATACTGTTGAGAAATGAAGACATACTAGACTTGCCTATTTGTTTGGCAACTGCAACTGATACAACGACAAAGTATTCCGAGAAAACAAAATTTCTTCTATAGCAGATTACATTATACAAAAATAATTAATATACAATATTACATATGTACACTATTTCAAGACGAGAATAATTTTTTCGTTTTATGTATTTACATAAGGTAGGTTAATATTATATTTTTACCTTATACAGTAATAGTCACTCCTAAATATGAACGTTTTGTGTTAGTTAAAGAATCTGCGATGTTACAAAAATGTATGTTTGTTACTTTGTGTAATATTCAGAAGTGGGTTGTGGATTTGAATTTTAGTTGCTATAATTTACAATATCAAAATAATGGAATTGATTGTATTGAAGTATGGTTTTCTAATGTAAAAAGTATCACAAGGTTCGATGATTATTGAATTGGTGCGATTCGTGGAGGAAAGGGTAAAAAGTAGAATAGTGGAAAAGATGTGTAAAGTTATAATATAAATTGAATCAACACGTCTTTGTCATCGCTGCATTGACTGCAGTCACTGCAGAGGAGTCTAATTCAAATTACTGACTATTATATTTTGAATTAAGAGGAGAAAAGGACCGACCTTCACAGTTTCATTCGATATTGGCATTCCAGTAAATAATGTATTTAAATCTCATACATACAAATTTCTATATTTTATCAACACTCCGAAGAGCTATAGTTAGACTAAAGGAATTTATTTTGGCTTGCTGAAAAATATACAAATTAAGCTAGTTTTTAAAAGTTATAAAAATGAGATAGTGGTAAAATTGGAGTAATGAAAATTCATGGCGTTCTCCTACTGGCGTCCTACAAGTGTGGCAATCTCAACATTTGGTACATTTTCACTTTTTCCGGGCCTAAGGATAAGGATGTTCTGCAATGTTTATGAGAATTATCTCAATAAATATGCATTTCATCATGTCAGAAGCACCACAGCACAGAAGCCACACTTGCACAATCTCACGAGATGAATCTCTTTCAGTAGAATTGAATAAGAAAAGCGGCTTCCCCAGAAAATGGAGCCTTGGAAGAGCGAAGAGGATGAGAATCTATCCAGGCGGAGATTCCATGAATATTAATAAAAAAAACCTATGTATTGTAATAATAACAAAGTGAAAGTGACATCAGAGGAAGAAGTCTGCTGGTTGCTTGCAAGTCAGTTTAGTTTGAAATCCTTTTCTTAACAAGTAAATTCTTAAATTTAATTCCTACCGAATTTTTATCTGAATAATACTTTAACAGAATATCATTGGAATGGCTGTGAAATCTCGTAGCAATCTGTCTTTTTGCTTATAGCCTTACTCAATTCAATATCACTATAATCTTTTCATAAAAGTGCACAATCGAAGGGCATCCAGTAAGGTCCATAATGTCAAACAGTACAGCTCAAATTCGCTTTTCATTTTCCTATGATTTGTTCATTTTTAACCTTCTCAACCCTTTGACTGAAGTCTTGCCGTTTTAGAGCACGAACTATACTATCATTCTCGATAATCATCGACCATTCTTAGAGTACAATAATTATATTTCTTCTCTGTCTGGCGTTAGTAATTTAAGGAATTAATTTATATCTACTATTCTATTTTCTTATCAGTATGGTTATGATCTGATTGTTATGATAGCTCTACTTGTATTCATTGTGCAAATTATTATTATCTTCGAAGTGCCCATGGGTAAACTGAGGCATTTAATTGTAAAGTACTGTACTCAGAAGTTTGTAAAGAAATTTTGAGAAAGGTACATTACGTCTACAATTCTTTGAGTGTGTTCAGAGAAGCACCATCAAAAATAAATAAAAACGAAACTACAACTGATATTTTGGATGTCAGGTACAGATTCCCACGACTTTGTATTTCTGCATTAATTTGTTTTTAATTAAGATAAGTCACTTCTCCGCTTTCCTTCCTCACTAACTCACTATGTAAGCGACCTACAGCCTACTATAAACTCAATCTTATAACAATGGTGAAAGTAGAATAAAACACTGAAACTTCCAATCTCCTGAATAAATCCTTAAAGTATATATATTTTACGTTGTTTTAAAATTCTTAAACAAAGTAGAACTAAAATGAAGCATTTCTTGAGTGGGAGAAACTTAAGAGAATCATTATTTTTAACATTTATAAAAAACTAAAAGAGATTATTGCATTAATAGGATTGCTACAAAGAAGAGGTTGATAAGTAGAAGAAATCTGACTCAAGTTTCATATTGGACCAATTATGTAAATTAATCATTATAAAGAACTAAAAGAGATTATTGCATTAATAGGATTGCTACAAAGAAGAGGTTGATAAGTAGAAGAAATCTGACTCAAGTTTCATATTGGACCAATTATGTAAATAAATAATATCAATCTAGGTAACAGTTAGTGTAACAATTTACATACTGGGAAGCGGAGTGCTAAAAATATTTCTCCCGAGTTTGGAATCAACAAAATAAAAGCAGCAGGGGAACATAAGATTAACTCTTATTTACTATTACTAAAATAATGCAAAATGCTTTCATCTGAAGGGTTTCCACTCCCAAAGATAATTCAAATTCTTCTCCAGTGCAAAGAGGGAATTTTTAATGAAGCTGAAGGCATCGGCATTCCGTTGCAGCTTAAAACGTTGAAATTCAGGGTAGAAAGTGTATCAAATACATTCTGTGATGATTTGCATTGTTAATCTTTTAGTACGATGTAAGTTAAGAACTATCTTATTCACTTTGATTGGCTAAATACTCATTGTTGTTATAAATTTTTCTATTTCTTTATTGCGACTGCGGTACTTCACACGCATTAAGATCACATTAAAGAATGAAGGCCAACGATAGGTAAACGGTGTAGTAACGATTTACAACTTTCTCGGTTAATTCTCCTAAAACTCATGATCACTTACAACCTTGTACTTTAAAAAAGAAAACTTTTTTGTTCCACTTGGTTGTTGAACATTCAACTTACATATAAGTTTCTTTCTTGGTATATAACCTTCGCTTGCAGGAAAAGTTCTAACTCATTTCTCAGAATACGTAACTATTCTATTACTATTGGATTGACTGGAGAAAAACTTTTGCTTTCCTCTGCTTTTATTCTTCTCTATAAAATAACATAATAAATAACATTCTGAGCTAGCTACTTTTCTCTTTATCTTCTTCTCTTTCTCGAGCAATTCCTTTTATTTCTGAAGCCATGAAAGGAAGCTTGTTTTAAATCGGAGAACAAGAATTCCCAAGAATTTACGTCAATGAAGTAGCGGGATATGTTACAATGGTTAAAAATTCTTGTGATCTTTCTTTGTAAATTTCTTGTATTACTACACATCCTTTTCGTAGGAAAAAGAAAACAATTTAGCATATCCCGGAAAACAACAGAAACATTATACGCACTGAGAAACAAAGTAAAGAATTTCAGTGACACAAAGTTGAAATGAGTTGAGTTTAATTTATCGTCGCAGGCCTGTTTAATATTGTACTATTTTGTTATTCTGTAGAGGAATGAATTTTTCTTTAAAAATATTGACTGAGTTGGGTTACCTGTCTATTTACTTGACTTACAGAGGTGACCTCTAAACAGATTTATTTATACAGAAAATGAATGTACGCTGAACGTTCTTTTCCGGAGTTATGAAAGCCTCTCCTTCACTCAACTCCACATGAGTTCTCTCTATCAGTGATAATTTGCTCTTTTCTCTTAAAATGTCGCCGACTCTATTTATATTATGATTCATATGGAAAAACTTTTCTTAATAAAAGTTTACTAAACAAAGTATGTGCAGTACAAAGTAGTAACCAAATTGGACTCGGCTTACTTAGTCATAAAAACTAAATGCCTACAGTTGTTCGTGATGATTTTTTGATCACATTTTCATTTTGCCAGTTTGTACAGTAAGAATTGACTGCCTAAGGAATATTTATATTTCTTTTTGCTTCATTCGTCAATGAATGGCTGAGACAGGCGTAGTATTTAGTTATCAACTCGAAGAATGATAAGCAAGAATAGTTTGGAAATGGAAGAGCGGTAAGTGAGCACCAAAACAAAAGTTTTGGTTTATTTAGTTTTCTTTTCTTGGTGATAATACCTAGATCTTGCAACGATACTTTCCACAGAATATTCCAAACTGCTTTCTCAAATATCCCCATGTTAGTCTAGAGCCTGACTTTCACAATACTCTATCTGCACATATTCATTAATACACTTTATCATTATCGTCCGGTGATACGAATCACATTCTCCTATATTAATTTTACCCAAGGGAAAGAAATTCCAGATTTTATAGGTGTATCACGTAACACTTAAGTAATTTATATGAGTAAGACGCGTAATGGATGTACGTACTTATTTCAACGGTTACAATTTTATAGCTTCGTAAACTCCTCGTTTTCTCCGCAGACGGTTGGCAAGCTATCCATGTTGTCAGCAGTGTGGGTGCCTATTCTCGACACGTATACTTTAACCACCCAGAAGGAATATATTTTCAAGATTAGTATAACTCCTCCCACAACAGCTATCGGAATTATGTACTGTCTCAGTATAACAGCTCCAAGAGTGAAGAGAACGACGAGAAGGACGACCACGACCAATCTCCAGTAGAGATAACAGCTTGTCACCTTTTTCTGTAGCGGAACAAGATTGAAAGACAAAAAAGACAGTGAAAAATTATTATCCTGAAATAATACATCAAAATAAAGAAGAAAAGGATGTAAAAGAACCTTCAAACATGTAAGAAAGTTTTAAGAGCCTAAAAAACTTTTATGAGAGTTTACTCTTCCGTCTTAGATATATTCTGGCTGAAAGGCGTTCTCGCTTAAATGGCCAACTCCACTCTTTTCTGGAGAACAATAGTTGGTTTGCCAAACCAACTTTTCTTTATTGTTCCGGTTTCTTTACTAGAAATGGCAAATGTAGCACTTTGTAAAAAACTTGGAAAATTCGTGTGAGCAGTTGGAAATCATCAACTCGGACATAAAACTTAATAGCGGAGCTGATAAATGATAGTTGAACTATGACTTAGAAATATGCATTGTTAAGATACTGTAGAATATTACATATCACTCCCTTTAAGGAAGGGAATCTCATGTTTCGCAATTAGACGGATTTATTAGGCGAGCAAATCTGCAAGCATTCCTCCTAGAATTCCGCAACCTCAGGGATGCAATTTGGAACAAAATCTGATTACTACCTCAAATTCGAATTAGGGAAGTAGCTGCAGTAAATCAGGATTAGGTGTGTCCCAACAAACTCTTCAGATAGCGTGGCCAATATTTCCTACGTTCTTATGTAAGCTACTCCTGTCAAACTAGACAAGAATAATTGGTGCGGGAAGTACAGGTGTCAGAGACACAATAACCCCTCTTTGTAATTATCTGTATACCTTACCCTGACCAACATCAACCGATTTAAAGAAACAAACAATACTGTAATTCTTTCCCGACTACTTCCTTTTCCCCCATTTCCTAATTACTGCCATATAAATTAGTGACAAGCAATTTGGTAGTAATAATGAACTGCATTAATTGCACTCTTTGTTTCCTTCTTCCACTTTAAGTGTAGATAGCTCAAGAAAATAAATTATACTGTAAGTATGTAACAGTAAGAATAAATTGTTCTGTAACAAAATTATCAGTTATTTCGAATTAAACAAGGTTGTTTGTGTGATTGCAAGAACGGCAAATGCTTTCATCATTCAAATCTACATTATGAACAATACAATGCGCTGGCGCCGGTGAAAGTTGGTCTATTTGCAATTAAAATTGCGAGTATTAAAAATGTCAGTCCGCTTCGTTTCATTCATATTTAATATTCATAATCTATTCTGCAGAGTCGTAGAGGAAGACAGGAGAAATGATTCATAGGTAACTGAAAGCTTCCTTTTATGCTTCCTTTTTTTCATGCTGTATGAGACTTTGGGCAAGTTTTTCATCTTTTTAAAACATGAGTCGACACACTACTTCCTTCAACACATCATCACGTCTCCGAAAGAATTTCATAACTCATAAAGAATTTACATGATCACCTTGTACAAACAGAATTTTTAACCTTTCGAGCTTCCCCTCTCTCTTTCCGTGTTTATTTTTAAAGCAAATTTGTGCTTGTCATGAAAATCTTTGCGTTCGCATACAATAAAATGTTTGTTTTGATATTAGTGCAGAAAACACTTCTGATGTTCGTAAATGTGAATCATCAGTTGGCTGAGGACTCAAGTGAAACTAATTAAATGTTTGATCAAATTAAATGAAAACATGCAAACAATTCTAAAACACAGGGGTGCATCACATTAGCATTTTAAACGAGAAGAAACAACAACGAAAACAGTTCACTCATGTTATATTAACAACATACCTTTTTGGTTGCGTTCAGCAAAAGCATTGCCATGTAGAACTCCAGCAGACAAACACTAATAACCAGAGACAGGATGGCAAGGAAAACTATGACTGTGGAACAAACATCAGAACACGAGATATTAATGTATTTTAATTACTGAATTACTTATCCTGGATTACATAATCAAATCAACTTGTATTTACAGTCACTCTGAACCATGTGTGCAGTTTACTCTGTTGCCTTTTCTGGCAAATTAATTAAAATTCTGCTTCCATTCAAAACACCATTACGTTACAATTCTAATATGTTAGGTTATATAGCTATTTCACTGGTTTGACTGGTTGTTTTCCCAGCGAACAAAGTTATATGCAAAGCGATAATAGTTTTTAGATAAATAAGAAAACCCCAAAAATCTCTAATGCATCGAATTTTTCTGAGACAGCACGCAGCACAGTTGGATAGAACATTAGTCAAGGCAAAAAGTCGGATATGGATAATTTTCTTCACAGCATCTTCATTGTTCGCTGGCAACACGCTTCGATTAATAAGTATACAGAAATGTGCACGACCTTGGTTTCGTGAATATTGGACCAAAACAAAAAGGGCTTTTTGCCAGTGTAAAAGTGCACTTCAAGTCCCTTTTCAAGCTGCTGCTACAGAATGCGGTAGTTTTTTTTCGCTGTCTTGCATAGGATTGCTGGTAACTCTTCAAGTTCAGCCAGTTTCAACTAAAATAAAATCCATTTTTACTAAGGCAGGCTTTAACGTAGCAAAGTTAAAGTTTTACCCTTTTCCTGTTTGCTCACTTGCTACATTATCAAGGGAGCTTGCTGCATTTTTTAGACTGGATTTCATAGTGCAGTACCAAAACCTGTTTAACCACATCCTTGTACATAAAAGCATAATAAAGGATTGAGTCTAAATAGACAATTGTAAGAATAGTGTAAAAAGTTTCTTTCGCCTGGTTGTTTTACACTGCCTGCATTTTTCACTTTCTCTCGCTCTCAGTCAAGACTCTGCTTTCTAACCACAGAACGATAACCCATGGGTTATTCGTTTTAGTACCCAGTTTGGTTTTGAGATTGGGCAATTTGGGTTTCTAAATTGTCACAATGCTCCATTCATAGAATAAAACCCGAAAATCCAAACTTGTCCTTGGTGTTTGTTTTCAAAAGCCCAAAAACCTACCTAGGCAAACCTTGTTTCTCGCTTTCAGGTGTGTTTTCTAACTCAATTATTCTCACTTTCAGGTGTAGTATTAATATCTTGCCAATCGGAATTTGTGTTATTGCTGACTTTGAATTATGGATAAACAAATCCCGAATTAAATTGTCCCATTACACATTAAGGCAAAAGTCTGCAGAATAGTATCGAATCAAAACTGTGTAAAACCTCTTGAATTCTATTTGACTTGATTTACGAGCTGTATTGATATGAACCTTACATAGTCTTTTAAAATATGAAACGTATAATGGTTCTAAAATGAAACTTTTTACTAGGATTTCTCTGTAAACTGATAAAAAATAATGTGCTCTTATAACTCTGAATTCATTACATTCATGACTGGGTCAAAGACGGAATCAGGTCGCGTAAATAATGAAACGGCTCAGCACAAAAATATTAATTTTGCTTTGAAAAATTGGTACTACACATAAAAGGGCAATAATGCCTTCATAATTCATGAAATGAGCTGCTGAGTCCCTTCGCTGAGATTTTGAAATAAATGGTTATTTTATTAATGTACTGTTCGAAGGTTGTTGTCTCAAGTGTAAACTCACAGCAAAATAAATCCCAATTTCACATCTGTACAAACGGTGACATTTATTTCATATTTAGCAGAACAATTTAAAGTCAATTTATGGATATATTCCTAATCGTTTCGAGATGAAATATGTGCAAGAAATGAAAATTAATAAAATGTTTTAAAAATCACTGAAACTCCCGTTCTTACATGATTTCTCCACTGTTTTGGCTGATTCCATTGGCTGTAACGTAAGGTCCTCGCGAATGCTCTGCATGAGATCTTTAAAAAGTGTCATCGCCGTAAGCCAAATGACCATAGGTAAAACCGCTAGGACACCTCCAATAACGTCTATAATGGCAATAACGAGAATGCCTAGAGGAGAAGAATGGATAAAAGCAAAAGGAGAAGAGTAAGAACAATATTTTACGAACATATGAAGATCAATTCCCCGAGATTAAATCTGTATTTGTAACAATTTTATATTAAGACTAGCAAAATAGGATAAAATTTCAACCTTAGCCAGTACAGAGTTAGCCGGATTTGTTTGCAAAGATGAGTAAAACGAGGTATAAATTCCGCCCACCATTTAAAGTAGTACAACTTTTAAGGAACGCTTAATGGTAGCTGAAAAAGTTATTATACGCATTGTTCACGTATTTAATTTAGTAAATGAAATGAGAAAGGATAATTTGGATTATTCTTAATTTGGCTAAGGTTCCATCTGACTAAGGTTGATACACAATCGCAAAATGGAGGTTCAAAATTTTCGAATCGATTTACCATTTTCCAGCGTAAACCCACAACATGGCTTAGTGGGATCAAATTTTTTCAAATCCTCCCTAAATTGCCTCCACCATCCAATGCAGTCGATTTCATTGAACGCTTGGTTTAAGTTTTCCCTTATGGCAATGTGTGCGGCAACAGATTCGGACGACATTTCGCTTTATTTTTGTTGAGTAGTCTTTACAGTAGGAAAGGCTAGGAAGATAATAAAAACTCCTTTGTTTTGACGTTTTGGAGACTATATAACGTCAAAAGAAATTTGTAATTTGGTTTTCTCTGTTAATGGCTTCCCGATAGCAATCTTGCAGGGCAAATCACTTTAATTCACATGGATTTCTCAATTTCGAAATTCTGACCAGCACTCGCATCCATTGGCTAATTTCTAGAGAAAGCGAATTAAGAAGAACCAAGTTTTGCCACTTAAAGTCACGTTGAAGTACTTTGCAGAGAGCCAACCGATTTTATGGTTATGGCCACTTAGTGATGAAAAGAGTTGAAGAAAAAACAGTACTCAAGTACACTATATAAAATTCCACCAAAATCTTTCCTTGGCGAGAGCTCATTTAACTTCACACATCCAAGTAATTAAGGCCTCATTTGCACGGGGAAAGTTTTCACGATTAAAAATTGTATTCCGTATTATTCTGTTTTGTAACTTACCGCATTACAATGAGTATAATCTTAAATGAGTAAAATTTAATTAAATAACGTTTAACACCGGGAAGAGAAGGCAGTGTTGATGTAGGGGTGACTTGCGATTGAACTCTTTGCAATTTGGGCCGCTTGTAATTAACATAGGCTGATTGTTATTGTGACTATGTTTGATGCTGATAAATACCCATGAATATGCAAATGAACAAAAGTTCCATAAATGTTTACAAAAACAAACTTGGCTGTGTGCTTGGTGGTAGTGATAATCTACAATCTATGCCGACCAGTTGAGTAGATCCAAAAGTAAAAGTTTTTAGCACTCAAGTTCGAGATTACTTTTCATCACTTTTCACGAAAGAGCTTTATTAGGTTTCCCAAAAGCATTGAAAAGTGTTCAGTTTGGCAACTTTTCACACATGCACCTTGAAAAACAAAAGTAGTGCAATTCCCGTCATCATCAATTGCTGCCTCTGTTGATTTTGTCGCCTTCTTTTCCGAACTGTGTTGTCTACCTCTGTCTGCGTTCTTTTCATGTAGTATTTTTCCAATTGTCTAATTTTCATACGTAAGACGGAAATGGATGGCAGCTGCCAAATGTAATTGTGGGTAAAGTTTTCTTCAGCCAGTATTAAATTTAGATAGAGTCGAACGTTAATGAAGACCCACGTGAAGTGAAAAAGGGAAGTTAGAAAAGGAAAGGAAATATATTACCTACCCTACAGAGCTCCCACTTTCTCATTCACCGTCAGACGTGAACAGTATTGTGATGATTGGAAAAGAAAAAGGATGGCAATTCATTATCCGTCATCCCACTTTTGGCTTGGCAGAAAGTGTTTCCTTTTATTTCTTCTCGAGGAATATTATTAGAAAGTATACCCTAACGACATAGATATAATTTGATATCTTCACACTCGCATTGTTGGAAGCACATAATTGAACAATGCAGTTGAAAATCTTACTTTTATTACAGGTTAGCACGCAGTTCGCTCTCGGAGATAAACAAGTCTCGTATCGCAGATACTTATATAGGCGTATGCAGGTGTTTTCGTTTCTGCCTTTCGAATTTCCTCTGTGTTCTTCTGGGTCACAAGGAAATAATACCCCATGGAATAATTTTCTTTTTTCCAAGTACAGGAGATCGCAGATTAATTTCCCTCCGTGTCACACTAAAATGTGCACATTTTTTAGAGTGGCAATTCAGTCAGTATAGAGAGTAGGACACCATATTAGTCATCACTTTCACTTCTTTCGCTTCTCTGCATATCCATACGGAAAAGGGAAGCACGTTTCGTTCGAGCAAAATTGATTTGTTGTGCCATTCGGCGTATTTTCTATTCATCCAGCTTTGTAAATATTAATGCCGTTGTTGTGTGCAAAGAGGAAATAATAATAAATGACGGCTGTCAAACTATTTCACTTGATTGAAGAATTCCAAAGCCTATTTACTGCTATCTAGCTTGTGGTTATCCGGCTAAAGTAGAATTTGGAGATTCTTAGATGTCAGGATGCGTACAATTCCTTGTGTTCTCTTAACATGAAAAGAATCAGTTGCAAAATCCACCTCTGTCGTGTAGGTAGATGTACTTATTTTGTGGTACTAGAAGAGGAGCGAACGAATTTTGCAAGCCTTGTTTTACTTTGGCTTCCTTTTTCTTCTTTTGCAAAAAATTAAATAACGTTTAAATACTTCGACTTTGGTGTTTTCGGGTTGCAGAGTTTAACCTAGTTTTCTGGCTTCTTTCCACCTACTCGTTTCCAAAATAACATCACATACAAACTTCTGTAATACATCGTTTCACCCGAGTAGTGCCAGTTAATACAGAGGCGACAGTTATACACCCTCCAGGCAAAACGTGTACAAAATGAACCAAGCTTTAAATGTCTTCAAACGAAAGTCCTTTCCGTGTGAATCGCAGCACTACATTTAATCAGTAAAATGGAGATATTGAGTAAATATTAAGGCCATAGAGAATTATTTAAAGGTCACTCAGGTAAATGGTTAAGTATGTAACAGGAAAAATAGAGTTTATATCTATCTACGTTTCAGAGATAACAACAACAATGGTAATAATGAACTACGACTCAACTCATTTCAGGAAAACAGCTTTTTAATAAAGCAACCTGCTAGCAATCTTTTCAATTATACTTTTGTCTCTTGAACCACTGGACAAATCAAAAGGGTAGCAATTTATTTATGGGTAGTTTTTCTGGGTGATTGTTTCTTACCGTTCAACTTCGATTTTTCGATAGCTGGTAAAGATTTTGTTGATGTTAAATTTTCAACCCAACGAAATGCTTCCGGCTTGCTTGATTGAAAATTGGCAAACTTTGTGCAAGGTAGAAAGAAAGCCAGACAATGCTCAGAAAAAATTAGCTCTAAATAAAATACAGAATTGATTTATGCAGTGGCTCGAGGGCAGGTACAAAGCGAACATTGCTTCCTGTCTGTTAAACTTTCACTAATTTAACCGCTACCCTCCCATTATCGGAAATGAGGCTTTCACGTACTGTATCTAAAATTATTAGTACAAAATACATGGATTCGGTTCTGCATTTCTATGTACGTCCTAACTTCCATTGAAAAATAAATCTTTTATCTTCGCTGCACGAATTCAAAAACAGGAAATGAGACCTGGCTACGAAAACCAGATTCATGCGAGTTTCGAGACGTGAGCGTCGGACAAAGATCATTACTTTCCCCCCAGTATAGTAGCTCAGATCTACCCAAACTACTCAATCAGCCTAAACAAAAAACTACACTCTTTGTGCGCTTCACCATTGTCGGCACGATGATGATGTTGCTGCAGCTGCTGCACTACTGCTTCAAAGGCACAGCTTCAGCCTGGCTTGATCCAACCAAAGATCCCTTTGCTTCCTTGCTTTCACTTCGGTTTCTCTGTTCTTTCTCTCGCTATGCTCGATTTCAGAAGAAAGCAAACTATTCAAGGAATTTTTCTATGAAAAAGGAAAAACGGTGGAACGCATGGTCTGCCCCGCTTCTGCAGCAGCCTGCTGCATCAACCGACAACGGGAGCGGGTCCTCGTATGTACATCAACTCTTGTTTGGAATCCCATAATACTGATTGTATGACTGCAACAACTGTGAGGTACTATGCGGACTGGAGGCGCTATTATTGTGCACTTGTTCTCTTCACTCTTCGTATTCCTTTCCTTGGCCTGTGCCTACGTTACGGTCTACTGGAGACGTAGCGTGCCGCGTTCCTCGAAACTATTGGAGTAAAGAATAAACCGTTCGCCGTGCGTTCTCTCTCCAAACCTTCAAGGACATTTCAAAGGGACTTTTCTTTCTCATGTGTGCGATTGCAATACGAGCACGATACAAACTTATGAATGCGGTCCTATTATTACAGCAATCCACTTTCACTCAGTCACTGACTGTCAACAGTAAAAACAGAAAGTAATAATATCCTGATACAACCTTACATAATAACATTACTTAAGGGGACTTAAGCAGTGCTTCCACTTCTTGATCCTTGATGTCTGTTTTTATTCTGCTTGAGAGAAAGCAGACACGAGAGTGAAAGAAACAATAATAAAAGACAAGAATGCTGAAAGCAAAGCAGATGGAATCGTAAACGAGTAATGCTTTGCCAGCAACCCGTTTTATTTAGTTTTAAGAGAAAGCTTAACAAAGTTTTGTGCGTCTCTGGGAAATTAGCTAGCAAATGGACTTCTTCTAACTATGCACTGAAAGAATCTAATAAAACGACTTTCAGTTTCTGTTTTACTTCTTAGAAGGTGCAGATTTTTTAGTTTGCCTGGTTTTATATTTTTCTGTAGTTTCATTTTTGGTCACCGAATATTCATTGCTCGGCTCCGCGTAAAGTAGTTACTGCATTTCTAGCACTTTCAGTTTTTTTTTGCCAGAAGCATGGTACAATGCTGGGCTCGCAGTCGATTTTAGAAGAGTGATGTTAACGATTACATTTTTCTACCTCGTTTTCACTGCATCCACAAATACAATCTATTCGTTCAAGCGAACGTAAACTGGTCTGCCGGCATCATCAGAGTACGTGAAACATGTTTTTGGAACATGCTCATCCTATTTCCTTTATGTCAAGCATTCGTTATACAAAGTTACCTGACAGCCAGCTTTTGGATGCGGGATGCGGTACGTGCAAGTGTAAAACCAGGTAAACGAATGCGAATTGTGTTCAACTAATGGCGTTATTTATCTGGTCACTCCATCCACCAAAAAGCGGAGGATTTTTACCCTTGAATTTCAAATCTAACAGCAGTAAGTAATTGGAACAGCTACATAGAAATAGGAAACGTATTCAAATAACAAAAATATAGGGCAGTAGTGCTAAAACTGACTTTTCTAGTCTTGCTTCTTTTTTTTGGTTTGCTTTCCTGCAGAGTCAAAATAGAATACAGTTAGTAAACACAAACAGAAAAAAACTACCTGCGTGAGTGAATCAAATGATGAAACTTCAGTCGAAAAAATACCCACCTGCCCGCAAAAGGTCTTTTAGTACGGCCACTTCGTATCACAAATAAGAGCTGGCATCGCCATTAACGCACATATCTCAGAGTTATCATAAACTCTAGTTCCAAAAGCAACAGAGAGCAAGCACATTGCAAAGAGCGAAACACCGCAGCACCAGTTTTCCCATCCCAAGTTCCCAAGCAGCCTCGGTCTAGCAGAAATGAAAAGTTTATAAGGCATCGGGGAAAACATCACTTGCTACTTGCTACTCTGTCTGATGATATACTCTGGAAAGAAATCAAATTTGACCTTCTCGTTGCAGATACAGTTGACGCTCGGTCTCAGTGTATATCTACATGTTTGAAGTTGAAATAAAACCTGTTATGAATCCTACAATCTCCGACAAAATGTTTAAAAGGATGGCTGGAGTTCAAAAGGAGAAATCAAAAGGAGACAAAGCCTTCATGGTGTCATTCTCTGCTGATCCTAACAATCTCGCTTTATTCTATTTCTCTTTAAATTTGGCTTTGGTCGCAAGCTTTTATTGAAAAATATGCAGAAAACCCTGAAAATGTAATGGATTGAACCCAAAACGTTCTTTCTACCGGTTGATCAACGGCGACACCAAAAATATGCTTCCTTCTGGCAAAGTGTATCTTTTTAGAAAGTTGAAGTCCACTACAAGCACAATATGGGTCACATCGTATACGAAAGCTGTGAATTGACCTAGAAACTTTAGAAGACTGCCATCATCGCTCGCCCGTGGAATAGGGAGATGGTTTCATGCAAAAGAAGCAGTAGTGAAAGTTGCGTTTAGTTTTTATCCATTTACTACTTTTAGTGCGAAGGGAGAAAGTAAGTTTAAGATGTGGGACCTAGGGACTACGCGAAACTCAAAATCCATACACATAAAAAAACTCGTATCATATGCTTATACTGCAGTATGACATGCCATCTCTACAAATTTACAGTTTTTTCCTCTTCTCTCTCCAGTCCATGTTTTAACGTTTTTATTGTATTGCTTTGCTTTGCCTCGAGTACTTACTCTTGCAGCCTTTTGTAAATAGGTTGAGATAATGCAGTAAAAACGCATCGTCTCTATTTCCAAATTCCAACTGTATTTTTATAGTGGTACGGTATGTCTTTAATGCTCTTTTTGTCTTCATCTTTTTCATCAATATTATCCCTTCACCTTACCAGTTGCCATTTAAATC